>JAVYIG010006079.1:0-124673 GCA_035222895.1 Strongylocentrotus droebachiensis
GGTTTTGTGATTAAAATAATTTTCTAGCTTGTATTTTATCACATATGCCATGGATTCAGTCTATCTCTCTATAAATATGATTTATGGAGATAAAAGATTAACTATGGTAGCGAAGGCTGTAGTCCAATAACCAATCATGGAACTACATGTAACCCCTTTCCCTTGCATGTCTGATAAGATAATGAAGTCTTTCCCTCAATCATCGATAGTGTTAGTTTTGTTGGGAAAGACATCCACTTTTGATCGACAGGTGTTGACATAATGTGAAATATAGCAAGCCACGGGGGCTATGTCCTCCTGCATTTTGCTCATGAAAGATTTCATCCATGCTCCATTACACACAACCAAAATGATTTCATCTAAATATCTTCTGGGAGAGGCGCCAGCGTGTTCGAATGAGGAAAATGGTCTGGTATGGTTCATTGTACAATAATTATCATGGAACTATTAGAAATTGTCTTTACTCCAAACCCTTTGACTACTGACTTTGCTCATTCCATTATGTTTAACAAAGGGTCCATCAGGTTTCCGCAAGCAAGGAGTTAATGATGAGCTCTTGGATTGCTGGTATGTACAAATAAAAGGATGTCCCGTGCTCAAATTTGTGTGTCGCCAATTGGCGGGAGTACAAGGTCGCGTAATAACGAACCAGCCAAGCAGAAATGATGGCAATATTGGTCGAATAAATCGCCTTCCCGTTTTTCCAATCCCGCCCTCCGTATGAAGTTCGGCCATGCTGAAAATGTCAGGATTCATACAACCTGACGTTCATTAATAACGTTCTTACTTCAAAGCACGACATTTTGTGATATTCTGTAACCTGTCTTTGTCTCTCTCCCCGTGTTATGAGATGCTTCATCCATTTTTTCCTGCCACCCCATCGCCCACGCTGCTAAAAGCTTACAGATGGATAGTTCGGGCAAAAATGCCCGGAAGAAACAGTGCAAAGAGCACGGTTTAGAGGGAATGCATGTAAGAATCAGGAAAGTGGGAATATGTTACTTGCTTCTTTTAGTTTTCCCTGCGTCAGAAAAGCATCATATTAATCATGATTTCACCCTATACCACTACACTACTCATCATTAACACTTCGATTGCTTATTTGGCCTCTCTGCACGGTCGCTTGTTTGCCGAACGTGCAGGTTTGCACAAAACAATACGCGCGAATAGACAGAGGAAGTGCTTTCTGCAACACAATGGCTCTGCAAAAGAACATGTTTTCAATCTTTGTTAGTTCTGTGGCAGCCCTTTTAAGACCAGTTGTGATTAATATTACACTGAAAACGGATAGACAATCGTATAGCTTTTAGTATATTTATTTAACCCAAGATAAGTACAATGTGTCAGAGGGAAAGAAGCTTTGTGGCGTATAAAGACTTAACATCGCCATTAATATCATTATCACTGTCATCATTTCGTACCAAATGTCGTTCATATTTGTCTCCCCTAGAGATATATTTATGCAATCAATATGATTATCCGTTGCAAATTGCGATAATTCGCACAGCAAACGAGACTCTATGGCGTCATAGTTACATAGTCACATTATAGTCGTCTTTGGAAGTGGGTAAAGTCGAATGTTTGTGCAAACACTTGTGGGATAAATTATGTGGAACATAGGGCACACGATTTTGCAATTAATTTTTGTTTTTAAAGAAGCAAAACAACATTTGATATTTTTAACAAGGTAAAATGAAATATATTTATTGGGAATGGGTACATTATTGCATAAGATAATATATATGAGGGGGAACTTTTTTTTTTCTTTTTTACTGCGCATGTATTTTTTCCATTGGCGTTACATGTAATATAGACCTACATAGAGTATAATTGTGTTTATTCACCCCCCCCCTCTCTCTCTCTCTCTAAATATTAAAGAAGCAAAACAACATGTGGTTAATATGTTTAACAAGGTAAAAATGAAATATAATAATTGGGAATGGATAAATTAATGCATAAGATAATATATATGAGGGGGAACTTTTTTTTCTTTTTCTGCGCATTTTTTTCTCCATTGGCGTTACATGCAATGTAGACCTACTGGAAGTATTATGGTGTGCATTCACCCCCCCCCCCCCCCCCCTCTCTCTCTCTACTCCAACCGTCACGTTATATTAAGGTTAGTCTGTAGATTTTATATTTTCTTTTAGTTTATCTCGATGGAAACATTGAACCGCTAATACCATTAACTCTTTAATACGGGCCGTGGAAATAATAATTATTTTGCTACTCTGCATTTATCTGGGGGACAGTTATAGTCTACCAAATTATGATTCGATTTTTTTTTAAAGATGTTACCGGTTTAAGATTAATTTATGTAGGTGTTAGACAGGTTGTCATGTGACTTTTTAAGACCGAAAATTGTTAATTTTACAAACATTTTAGTGTCACAACTGGGCCATTGTCTTGTGCAAATCGGCACGCGTATAGCAAACCAGCGAGGTTTCAAATTGGCACGTTGCAATATTTATGATAATAATAATAGTGATACTGATAATAATGATAATTATAATAATAAAATTATTAAAGCAAACCATGTGATACAAAGCCCAAAGACATATCTACGAGTCCACGACACTTCTATTTAGAAACGTGGAAGTTCATACTTTGGCAGGGCCCCCCTTTCCCCCTTCAAATTACGCCTGTACGCCTGCTTCATTTGTCATAATACCTTCACAGTCATATTCATCTTGATCATGAATCATTTTTCCAAATGGAAAAATACTTTTTTTTATTACATCCTTCTTTTAAAATCCTGATAAAATATGTTTTCGTCGTCGGAGTACCCATCGGGACTTGAAATTATGCAGGAAGGCTGGGGTACGTCAATTTTAAAAAGACAAATTACTCGAAGGAGAACTGCCTTCATCTGAACGTCCATGTTTTGAGAGACAACACGACTAGAGATAAGGTTATCAGTGGAATATGATTGCATGACCTAAATATGATGAACCTTTGACGAAAGACATCGTAACTCAAATCGATGATATGGTATTGAGCGCCTTTTTCGCTCGTATTAGCCACGGGCAATTAGAAATGAACTATCGGAACAACATACAGCATTGTACAGTGCGTATCAAAAAAGGATACCCAATTTTGGTAGTTTATGATTAACAATTCGTTATCATTGTGACCTTCAAATCTATTTCATGATAAAGAGTAACTTACTTGCTGTTTACTGATACCCTTTTCATATATTTCTTTTTACATTAGAGGACTGAGTACCATTGCTTTAGAGTTTAAAGTGATTTAATATATGTAAGATTTCACTGGACCTTTTTTTCAAAACACGGGATAGCCTCAATTGTTTTTAAATATCCTACAAACTTCTTGTCTCGTGATACCTCAGATTCGTCTGCTCACTTATCCATCGCCCCATTTCACATGCTTAATGTGCATGAGGTATTTGTCTTAAACAGCACATGAAAACTCATAGTTTCACTAATCTGAAGAAAAAATAGTAAAAGCAAGAAACGTATTTAAAAATACCAACGATCATGACGATATTGACAGTTCAATTTCATTAACAGCAAAAGATAGCACCGCCTAAAACTTTGTCCATTTGTTAATGACGCAGTGACAATGCTTACCTGATTAAACATGAGATGCGAGAGAAGCCGAGATTGCGTCATCATGACAAAGAGAATATCATAAATATTGCTTGTAAATGAGGGTAAGTGTGAGTTGAATAAGGTATCATTATATGGAATATTAGTTACTCTTCATAATTCAAGACTACACATACAGGTTATTACTAATACACATAGGATTCTGCAAAAAATGAACATATTTCTTTTTTTTTGATACGCACTGTATAAGAGACACGCGGGAGTCATGATTGTCTGACTACGATTAAAGGTACGGGTTAATATATAGGGTCGGATTATGTAGAGATAATTATTTTTCAGAGAAGGAACGTGATATCTATGCTAGGTCGTAAACATTATGCTCTTCCAAAGATGTCAATATTTCAGTGCAAATTGTCACAAATATAAATTGACACATACAATAGCCATTGTATAAAGTTAAATAAAGTCTACTAATTAAAAGCAGCTTTTAAATGGCGATGAAATGTTCGCATAATTTGGAAAGACGTGCTCACTTTTTGTAAGTTAATAAGGAATGCAGATCTTAAGTCAAGGATATTGAAAAAGTAACCAATTCCGTGAAAGAAGACCTCAAAATACATTTTAATGCATCCCTAATTGTCTGCTCTCTTTCTCTCTTTCTCTCTCTAGATCAATAGATTTTAAGAATCGATGTAGTAACCAGCGAAATTTCCTATAAAGGTGAAGAGAGGGGATGATTTTGCGTAGCATTTCTTAAATTTCTTTTATTCATCAACACCCACATTCATGAATAACCAGCTAGACCATAATATTGTTCCTCTGTACAATCAACAGGAACATAACCGATGACTGATTCGTTTGTTTGTTTGTTTGCTTCGTTGGAAATAATGCTCCAGGGTATCTAATCTTGCTTTGATGTAAACGGGTTTTCTAAAGGGCAACGATACACCCACACTGATCTTTGAATTAATGACAGAAAAGTCGGGGTTCATTCCATACTGTAAGTCTGAAGATGCTTACCGTGGATTGAAAAAACAAAGTGGTTAGACGTTTTATAAAATTACTGATCCGAGATATTGTATCTAGTAGACATTAGAGGTTTCGCCTTTCAGCAACTAACTGATTTATTTCCTGAGCTAACGGTTAAAGCCCCACTGCACTACTTATAGCTACTTGTGCCCTCTATGCAGCAAAAATGCCTAATCGGTCCCATGTCCCCTTTTCTTATGTTAATTGAAAGCTGATTTGATGAGATAACCACCTGTCAGTGACCTTGCAGGGAGGTCTTACCCCCCTGGTCAAACTAATGCAGACGGGCTTAAATGGAGAGTTGAGTTTTGTTGCAGAGGGCGTTACACAAAATATTTTGTTGTGAGATAATGACAAACTGAATGTCAAAAATTGAAAGAATATACAATTTTAATGATAAAATCATCTTTGTTTGATCAAAATCGGTTCACAGACGGCTGAAATATTCATAAATAATTATAACCATTTTCTAATATCTGTGGTGCCCCGCGAATATTAGGTAATTTTGAACCACCCGTTGAAAAACGAGAGGAGCGCCGTATACGTTTTATTCCAGCCAATGCCAATATTTTTTTTATTTATTTATTTATTATTTATTTATTTATTTATTTTTATTTTTTTAATTTTTTTTTTTTTTTTTTTTTTGGGGGGGGGGCTTTTTCGTTTAGGTTATAATACGTCTCATATATAAACCAGTCGTCTCATGTACTGTTATGATTAAGTGATTATTGAATTAACTGTCACCGTATTTTGGGGGAAGTGGAACTGAATTGGTATGATTGTATTTAATAAAAATTCACACACTATTTGGGTCTAAAATTACCTTCAGAAGCAATTTTTGGTTCTAAAAGGGAACTAAAAATGTCATGAATAAGAAAAAGAGCAATAACCACGCACTTTGAAGGCATTTGCGGTCTCAATAAAGAAGAATTCATCTATCCCTTTAATAAGGTGTATGAAGAAGGTAAAGAATAACATGAAACAGCGCGCACAGAATCGAAGTCGATGTTTGGATTCCTTGCGGGCCCTATTTTACGCATCGCTATTTTGGTAATTGAGAGTGTATTTCAACTTGCATAATCTCTTCACAGATGTAATATTTGAAGCTCTTATTTTAATATAGTATTACGACAGGGAACTAATACGTTACGGAACAATTTTTTTCCTTCTGATTCGTACTCTTTAAAATTTGCTAGATAGGCGTTCGTCGACTTCAGTGGCCTTTTGTCAAGACAACTGATTTCTCTGGACGATTCTTTGCTGACTGCCGCCTCGAGATCACCGGGGAGAAGAACGGAGGGGGTAGAGATTGAGAGGACAGTGAACTTTCTGGACACAAGGTTCCAAAGGATGTGCAGACAGACTGCACATAATGATTCATAATTAAACTCTAGCCATCCTCTCAGCAAAACCGGGGAGTAGACAGTTCACTCCACTCTGAGAGTGCACAATGTGACATCGGAATGATTATAACGCTTTACAAATAGAACTGTAACTCGTATGGAAAAGGGCAAAGGACTTATTAAGCTTTAACCCCCTTCCCCCTCCCCCAAATGAAGAAAACTAAAAAATATATGTACAATGTATATATTTATATTTACACCCTATATATAAAATAGTAATACAATAGAAATGAAAAAAATATACAAATATATGAGTAGATATAAAACGAATGAGTAAATGACTAAGGAAGTTACGAAACCATTGTGTGTCAGAAAATGGTACAGGAAAAGGCAATTAATCTCATTAACTCATGTTAACACCCTCCTATAATGTGTGAATAAACGGAATGAGATGGAATGAAGCTCGCATAATTGACGTCGAACCTCATTCCCCAGACACACCAACAAAACAGGCAAAATACCAACAACATGCCGAAGGAAAAATACTTTGACCCGAAATGCCTAGAATTGGTCTATTTGGTGTCGGTGTGACGGCCTCGGCTAAAGGAGATGAGGGTGTCCATAATGATTCAAAGGGTTAAGGATAATGTTGAGTTCTGGTCATGCTCTTGCATTGTGAAAGAAATTGTGTGGGAGCGATTGGATAGGGTGATCATGTACTAGAAAAGTATTGGTGTATACTGTGTGGTTTTGGAATCATCAACATTTCACTCAGTTTTGCTTTAGGTCACATGTGGCATGAAAGTTGAGGTGCACCAACTTTAGATATTCCTTGTCATATCTCGAATATGAGGTATTTGAGGAGCCACCCTCGTCATTGATAACATTTTCGATCTCTGCTCTTCCACACTAAAAATTAATTTAAAAAAATATATTTTAGAACATCTCTTTAATTCATCGCTGACTAGAGACTCTGGATGCGTCATGTATAAGTGATCTATACAAAATCGTTCGACTTGACAAAAAAAAATCGCCTCCAATAAAATGGTTTAATGTCAATAGAAGGTTAAATGTCGTTGTTATTTACACAATATGCTTTTTATTTTTACAGTTAATGTCATATTTTATGGTAAGTTGACCTTTAGAAAGGGAACCAGCTTGGAAAACATTTGTCACGAAGAGCAATTTATGATTATTACACGTCAGCGCCTAATGTCTTTGTTTTATTTGCTTCTCTATGTATTATCTCTTTTCATTTTGACACTATGGGGGTGTCACAAAACATGTTATGTGCATTATCACATAACATAGAGGATGCTTCACAATGTGGCGATAGGGGTTTACTTTTCACATAGTCATGGACTCAATCGATTGTGGATGATCAAGGCGTTCCAAAAAACATGTCTGTCTCGTCATCATGAAGTCGATCGATGTAATTTGATGAATACTTTGTGTAGTCATTAGGTGATACCTTGACATTAAAGGAAGTCATGTGCATACTCTGAGGTTTCTGAAGTTGCATCAGAGCACCAGGAATATCCTTTCTGATCTATACTCCCTTTGGGCTTGAGAGCTTCCTCTTCGATAAAAATATTCCATTAACAAAATTAGATACTTGTTTCAAGTTTTAAAATGTATCTTTTTAACCCTTTTTTCCTGTAGTAGTAAAACTTACTATATATATTTATGTTTGTTAAATTATGTCCTTTTCATGTCTTTTTTAGTGTCTTTTGTCTTCTGGTTTCTGGAAGACCAGCAGCAACAAAATACTGTTGCAGATGATTATAGGTTGCCAGTCGTATGTTTCTTTTGGATCTCTCAGGTATTTTTTTTCGTTTTTTCTTTTTAATTGTAAATTTTTGTATTTTGTTTTAGAATTTACGGAAATAGAAACAAACAAACAAAAGTATCGAAAATAATATTGCTAATGACATTCGTTTATCTCGCAATGTATGGTCAACAAGGATCTAAAAGATCACGACAAACGAATGTCATTAGCGATATTACTGTCGATTCTATATCAGCAATAAGTAATATATTTAGCATTAAAATCCTTTATACTCAACCTTTTTATTGGCATTGGTAGGGAGTGTTTAAAAGCCACAGCAGCATCAAATCATTTCTCACTCTTGATATCATATTTTTTTCTTTTAATATTAGCACGTTAAAATGACATTAACAACTTAAACACATCAAATGTTTTCCTTGCATGGCATGATGGCTGTAATATCCAATATGTATTATGTTATAAAGACGCAGTTATGGTTTTAGAACATATTGGCCTAGCACGTTCATCCAGCACTTTAAAACCTTTAAAAATGTTGCTACTTTAAATATCCTCTAATGTTCATCGGTTCGAAAGCAAAGGGTGACAGGAGGCCCCGTTTCCAAGGAGAACGAATACACCTTGTAATACATGCACGGGGTCATTGCTGGTGCGATTGCATCGTTTGTATAATGCATGAAAATTTCACGGCACGGTTCCTCGCGTTTATTATAAGAGTTTTGAACCATCTTTTCCCAAGGGGTGTCAAGTTAATGTGTGCAATTTTTGGCCGCAATTTGGGACAAATGTCGTTATCCAAGGGCCAGAGGGGAATTGCGAAATATATAACGTCATTATCGCGCTGTATTTTTCCTCAGAAAAAAATGAAAATTCCCTTCGGCTGTTTCAGAGCACCAAATTCTACTATAAATATTGAACAGAAAGGGAAGCATGATTCTCTTTCGTTTATAGCTCAAGGAAACAACCGTCCTGCGTCGGACTTTTGATGTGGTATTGGCTTTTGTGTAAGCACGCGCTGAGCATATTTTTGCTAAGTCGGTAAAACAGCATAGACTCGAAAGTGTACTGAGCTAGTCTGGGTTATAGAAATTACAAACAAATAAATTGTGTGTCTTTGAATTTAATGATCATCATAATTCGGTGAACCAAGTCAACAACAAAAAATGTTAGTGGACAATTTGATGAATGTTTACGGAAAATAGGTAGATACAAAGATGTAGCCTTTGAAACGCCTTTACTGGCCGTGATGATAGTGATGATGATGATAATGATGACGATGGTGAAAGATGATAAGGTCGATGACAATGATGATGATGGGGATGATGATGACGATGATGATAATGAAGATAATGACGAGGACGATTATGATGATGATGATGATGATGATAATGACGATAATGACGAGGACGATTATGATGACGGTGATGATGATGATGATGATGATGATAATGACGTTAATGACGACGACGATTATGATGATGATGATGATGATGATGATAATGACGATAATGACGAGGACGATTATGATGATGATGATGATGATGATGAAGTAAAAGTGAACCGGGTTTAATATCCAGTGTTTTGCATAAAATATTAAATCTCGACATGATAACAGAAGAAAACCCTTTACCATGGCCATGCCAACCATGTGTCATTGTCGAGAGCTTTGACATTTGACTGGAGATTAGCAGGTCGTGGGTTCGATCCCCAGCGCGTAGTTTCTCTTTATCCACGTAATAAATGGGTACCCGACACGACATAAGAGTTTCTGTGGTTTGATTAGCATTGTGACTGGTTGGAATACTCTACAAGCTGTGGAGAAGGTGCACACATTGTGTGCGAGCAAGTCTGGATCCAATGAACATGGTAGTAATGTACCATTAAGACCTCAGAGTGAGATCATGTTTATTTTTGAGGCGATATATGAATTATACAGATTATTCTTTTAATTTAATATTATTAATTATTAATCATTATTATTCCTTATCATTTGTGTCTCCATTATTACTTACATATTTCTTTATTATCATAAACATAATACTAATAATTATTAATAAAATTATCATAAGTATCGTTGAAAATATTAGAACTAGTAGTAGTATATCAAAATTATTATTATTATTATTATCATTATTATTATTATTATTATCATCATTATCAGTATCATCATCGCCATCTTCATTATCCACGGTACCCTATTACAACAGCACTGACCGTTCTGAGAAACAAGTTTAACCTGACGCTAGACCAAGGTACGGGTTCGAGTATTTATCAACAGTTTATAAATACTCAATGTAGGCTTCGAGGAATCAAACCTCCACTCATAGCCTTAAAAATGCCCTCTATTTGTCGGCACGGTGTTTAATATAGAACCTTGAATATGGGGGCGCCATGATTAATGTCCTCCCCTGTGTTACTTTTAGTAACTATCAGTCAAGACGAGGATGAGAGGATATATTTTTACTATGTTTTCAGAAAATGTTTCTGACTATCCACGATGGATCTCCGCAGGAATTAATTTAATTTCTTGTACTATCTCCATCTTTTATCAATCTACTTTCGCTTTGATTGTCGGTTGAATAATCTAAGATGTATCTTTGTCTCATCTTTTACCCCTACATGTATGCTCTCTTTCCGTTCCTCCTCTGACACTCTCTCTCTCGCTCTCTCTCCCCCTCTCTCTCTCCCTCTCTCCCCCTCTCTCTCCCTCTCTCTCGCTCTCTCTCTCTCTCTCTCTCTCTCTGTCTGTCTGTCTTTCCGGTCTGGTCTGTCTCTGTCTGTCTGTTTATGCACCCTCTCTCTATCTCTCTCCCTCTCTCACCACAATCGTTTTAATATTCTTTATGTCCATTCACAGAACGAAAAGGCAGGATTAATGTTTTAAACTGATTAATAACATAGGACGATGGCAAGGCATCGCACTGACGCGGAGCTATCTATCATAGAAACCGTCCTATGAATAATTTAGGACAACTCATTGAAGATAGCTGCACCAATAGAACAATTAAAGACAACTTTGAGTTCTGGTCATTCGATTGCATGTCTGTCTGTTTTTGCACCCTCTAGCAGCATTTGGGAAAGATTGATTACGTAGCATACAAATATTGATATTATACTGTCAGATTTTTTGGAATCATCAACCAGCAAACTAAAAGAAAGCTAGTCTTGTTGTAAATCACATGTGTATATAAGAAACTGTGGTCAAAAATTTGAGCTGTTTCTTGGCATATTTCGAGTATTTAGGGCATTTGAAGAGCAATCTTGTTCGGGGGATGTTTTTCTATTAATTCTTTCCACACAATTCATAACAAAATGAAAATGCCAATGAACTATTTGTTTTAATTTCCCAGAACTCGACTTCTTTTTAAAAGAATCTCTTTTGACTGCACTATATTACGTGGGTGTATTTTCATTAAGAAGATGGGAACTTCATCATCTGATAGTACCGTTATTAGTGGTTTATTACGAACCCATGATATTTTAAAACATAATGCTTTCGTAAATCAACATACATTCCTTTTTTCCCTTGGAATAAACAGTTACAACAAAATTCTATAAAATCATTAATAGTTATTCCTTGATCTGATTATATTTGCCATTTGGCAGTTATTCTAAATATTATTGGAGGTTTCTTATAAACCCGTGACATTTAAAACATAATCCTTTCTTGAATTGACATACCCTCCTTTTTTCCCCCTGAAATAAAAACTCACGACACAATTCTATAAAATCTTTAACAATTATTTCTTGATCTGATCATATTTGCCATTTTGGCAGTAATCTAAACGTCCTAAAAAATATATTATACATTCGTACAAACGAATTCGGTTAAATGTCAGGTTGAGTAGAAAGCTGTTGGAAGCATATTTCCTTTTATCACCAAGACTATTATTTGTATGTGCTACTTTTTTTTTTAATTTTAAGAAGATGTGACCCCTGTCTCTTCGATACACATCCTTTACAATGCTGAACATGGTTAAAGGGATAGTTGAGTTCTGTTGCAGAGGGCGCTACACAAAGTATAATATTTGTGTGAGATAATGAAAAACTGAGTGTCAAATTTGAAAGAACATACAATTTAAATGACAAAATCATGATTGTTTGATCAAAATCGGTTTAGAGACGGCTGAAATATCCATACATATAACCATTTCTAATATTTGTGTACCACCACAAATATTATATAATTTGAACCAGCCGTTGACAAAAACGAAATAAGCACCTTATACTTTTTATTCCAGCCAATGCCGATGTTGGCTTTTTCGTGTTGGTTATATACGCACAACCAGCCGGCCCATATACTGTTATTATTAATTAATTATTTAATTAACGGTTACCGTGTGTGTGTTTTTTTTTTAGTAGAGCTGAATTGGTATGATCGTATTGGCTAAATGTTACACATTTTGGGGTCTAAAATTACCTTCATAGCAATTTTAGTTCCTAAAATGGCACTAGAAATGTCATAAATAAGAATAAGAGCAATAACCATGCACTTTGAAGGTATTTGCGGTCTGAATCAAGAACTCAACTATCCCTTTAAACAATGAAAATATCAATGTTTGATCGTTGTATGTCGTCCCGATGCTCTCGTTATACAAGCAACGTCATAATGTTAGGATACACACCGTAAGAGAGAGAATGACGTAAAGAAACGTACTTGATTCAATCATACATTGTTATAACACCTGCATTTGCTGCATAAATAAACTAACTGCAGGTTTGTATCAAGATCACCTGTCGTTCATTAATTGGGAAACAAAGTTTGTTTTCTCTTATCACCATGGTTAATATCAAGACGAGCAAATAATGACGTAGAAGGTGAAGCGGCGTACAGATCAAGATCAAAGATATATTTTTTAATTTCTTGTACCGCCCACTACCCTTCTCCTCGAGATATTTCCATCGGTGTTCTTGAATTGATATATTAGCGAATTCCTTTGCAGAGTGTTGCATGTTCATGGAATATTCAAGGAATTGTTGCCTTCACACGTTAAAGTCGCCAGCGTCCCGGGTCGCCCTTTCCTTGCCTTTTCCGTTTCTCTGACCTTTTCTTTTCAACTCCCTTTTCATTCATTCCTTCTCTTTCTGTATTGTATTGTAATTATTTAGTCACGGTAAAAACTCACAATCAGTCAAAACAGAATGCTTTTCAGCGAGTCCGTTCGCATTGATAACAAACAAGCACATATTACACGATATCACTGACAGACAAATATAGAACAAATTTAAATATCTACAAACAATATTTAAAAAAAGAATGAACATAACCGCTGCTAACGGTAAAACAGTACATGTATACGATGAAAATTACGGGTCTCGTGCAAACCCTATTTTATGCGAAGGCGTAAATATGCGTCGAGTAGTCAATACACAGGTCTCTTTTATGACGATTGAGAGTGCATTAAAACGTCCAAAATAATTTCATAGAAGTAACATATGAACCTCATGTTTTGAATATATTATTAAGACAAGGAATTACTCAACATAAAACACGAAATACTTTGTGGTAATTGGTAAACTTAAATATGTTGGTGATTACAGATAATGCTGGAAGCAATAAAACTGTCACGGCAAGGAATTACTAGATTTGAGATTAAATTGAGACTCACGCAGGCATCAATTGCATTATTGGTAAGGTTTTCTTACTTCATTTTCTCACAATGCCACTGCATTTCTGACTATGTCAATCCATCCCCATTCCCTGAAGATTATACTTTGAGTACTTATCATTTTTTTTCTCGTTTTAATCATATTTATTACTTCCCACGGCTCGACCTCGCCTGTCATTTGCACCACGCATGTTATACATTGCTAGAGGCACGCTATACCATTTGAATGATGGAATAACTTAATTGCTCATCAGAGAAATCAGAATGGTTTAGGGGCAAAGGGCTGGATGCATGTCAGGCCCCGTTTACGAATTACAGTTAGAATCGAAATTTTATTGACGAAATGTCCCGACGTTTTTCTTTGCTCCCCTGTTCTGTTTGTCTTCTGCTTGGCTTTAATTCGCAACTTTTTTTCTTTTTTGCGAGTTCTTCACGCACTTGCAGAGTCTGCGGAATTCTCGATTGACTTGCTCGGGGATCATCAACCGCGGTGGAATGGATTGGCTGCAATGGGGGATAGGGAATGATAAATTAATGATTTTATCTCCCTCCAGAATGTGCGACCATTTACATTTGCTTGTTCGTTCGTCCACCCCGGTATGTCTTAATTGCGTTCTGGCCTTTTGCAGTAATGGGTATAATCGAAAATGGGTTGCAGGCAATGATTCCATCTATGACCAGACTTTGCAAAATATATGCTTGTTCGAGGATTCTGTTACGTCTATCTCTCTCTCTCTCTCTCTCTCTCTCTCTCTCTTTCTCTTGCCATATTTCTTCTTCTTCAATATTTTTGTTTTCTAATACTGTTTTTCTCTTTCTCGCTTTCATTTTTGCTATGTTTCTCTCTGCGTTTCTGTCCCTTTTCTTCCTCAATCTCCTTTTTTTGTTTAATTCTCTGTCCCCCTATTGTTTTACCCATGCATGCGTTGTCACCCCTCATTCGCCCCCGTTTATCTCTCTCTCTCTCTCTCTATCTATCGTACAGTTGGATTTAAAACGTTTGTCTTTCGATGCGAAGGTCGATGGTTCGAGACTTGGTTTGGAGCGTTTTAAATTCCCTTTGGTTATAATAGCAAACGATTTAGTATACATAAATTTCAAAAATACATATTGTCAAGTGTGCATCGTGAGAATTAATCCCTTAAGGCGTTGAAAATATCTGTCATACTAGGCCCACTTAATAACGCTTGACCACTAGGAGATGTGATGAGACACTATTAAAAAACCTGCAATAATTATCATCATTGTTTTCGTTATCCATGAGTCGCACTCTTTATCGATTAATCATTTTTATTTCAAAATACAAACACAAAAGTACATAAATATATAACGTAATATGTGGTTGCCATAACAGGGTAGTAGACAATTTGTTATATATTCTTCTCTTCTTTCATCAATTTTCTTCTCATCATTCTCTTCTTAATACATAATATTATACTTTTTGATGTTAATATGTTCATGTTTATTCAGGGCCCCTTGAGAGACCACTACTTATTGGTGAATGGGCTACCCTGACAAAAGATTAGAACTAAATAAATAAATAAATATTCATTACTTATTACTCCCGTAATTTAGTTCTTTTCAAGCCCTCTATGCCTCTTCCTCTGAAGCGCTCCTCTTCCCCTCATTTCTCTCAGTGACTCCGCCAAGCTAACTTCAAATCGACTCCAAATTGACCCAATGTATTAAGACCTTTCGGGATAATGTATTTTAAGGGTTCGTAGTGGGCCTGGTGTCGGCCCCGTTGATGTGAATGGGTATACCCCCTACCTTTCCCTTTTTTCTCTCCCTCCCGCACGCACCTCTCTCCCTGGGTCTGTTTTATTTTCCATATAAAAAACATTTACACAAATTCTCAATAAGAATACGGCTGGATTTGCGATCCCCCCACCCCCCCCCCCTCCCCTCCCACCCCTCTTTCTCTCTCTGGTTTGGTTTGGTTGAATTGGTTAATTTTCCGTATACAATCATGTTTAAATAGGCCTCCATCTCTGTGAACATTATTTGTTCTGATTAATTTATAGAGAATATGGCTCAATCGCTCTCTCTCTCTCTCTCTCTCTCTCTCTCTATATATATATATATCTCTCTCTCTTCGTTAAATCTCTACGGATTACATTATGTACTGTGATATTAGATTGGCTTGCCACCCCAGAGTCCAGGCGCCGTGAGGAGGATATGATCCCGAGGTCGGAACTTGCACTGATACTCCATCCGATGGCGACGCCTATATGCTTCTAACGAAAGGCGATACAAGGGATAAGGAAAATACAGATGAAGGGATAGATAGAGAATGAGAGAGAGAAGGAGAGAGAGAGAGAGAGAGAGGGACAGAGATAGACAGACAGAAGACAGATATACATACATTCAGACAGAGAGGGGCCCTTGGAGGAGAAATTAAGACCATAAAGATAATGAGAGATCCTACTTTAATGACAATAAATACAATTTCTTTATTTCAATATTTATTTCTGCGGAAATTTTTTGTTCTTATATTTTTTTCTTTATTCATTCATTGAATTATAAATAAAGTTTTAAATTTATTGATCCTTTTTTTCTTCAAATTCGGCACCTGAATTCACTTCTTAAAAGATCTTTAATGCCATATTAATGATTTTAACATCATACATTATCCTTTTGCGGCTTTACAAAAAAGGAGAACCTATGGGGTATTGATGCCAGCGCTGCCCGTATCAAGGCATTAGGTATTTAAAAGTTCTCGTAAATCCTACAAATCTATCCATCAAAATCGAGCGTGCAAAATCCCTTATGTTTATTCAACTGGATTACCATCGATTTGATTTCATCAAACAATTAGATCAAACCTTTTATCGAATAGTTCTGTTTTTGCTTCTTGTCATTCTTTTTCTTCCCCTCATCTCCATTTTCCGTCTTCTTCTGCTTATTGTCCGAATTCTTTTTTCTCTTCTTCGTCTTATCCTATTTTCTACTGCGTTTAAGATGTTTCTTGCAGGTTACGATGGATGCAGAGTAATATGTGCAGCATGATGTAGTTTTCTGACATGTTTATGTGCTCCTTTGTCTGCATAAAAGCAATATCGAATTCCCTCTCATCTCTGCTTTAATTTCACCATTTCCATCTTATGCGCCTTTTCTGTGTTTCGTAGTCCTTTCGTTTTGTTTTGAATAATCTCTTGCTATGTTTTGAATATTCTCTTGCTACCATTTTTGTTTTTCCGCCTCCATTTTCTTTCTTTGCCTCAGTTCATCGTTTTTTGTATCAATCACCAATTTTCCTTATTTCTCATGTATATTGCTATTTCAGCGTTGATTGGTTATCTCCATTCATTTATGTTTCCATAACTCAATCAAAACATGAACAAAATGCTTATATAAGACTTATATCAAATTACATTTGTAATGTATCACAGAACACGAAATTTGTATTTGTAATTATATATTATTAAATGTCGATAAGTAATTAAATCATTTTAGGATACAAAACATAAGAATACAATTATCATGAATTCAGTTGAATGTTAAAGGAAAAGAGAAAGCCAATAAAGAGCAGAGCTTGTATTTGTGTGGATTACTCAAAAGGGAGAATTAAAAAAAGACATTTAAAAATACACACATCCCCGAAGTATAGGCTTTGGGCAAACACAGTAGAGCAGTGCGTGTGGATATAACGGACTGTGCTCAAACACCTACGAGCGATCGAGGACTCCGTGATTTTAAAATTTTAGTATGCGTATTTTCATAGGCTGATAAGTAGGAAATTGAACAAGATGACACCAGAGGGGAGGACCCGAAGTCAAGACAAGGACAAGGACATCGACAAGGACATCCACAAGGACAAGGGCAAGGACAAGAACAAAGACCAGGAAGAGACCAAAGACAAAAACAAAAACCCGAGAAGAGACTCTCCCCCTTCTCTCTCCCCCTTCTCTCTCTTTCTATCTCTCTCTCTCTCTCTCTCTCTCTCTCTCTATCTCATGTCTCTCTTTTTTTTTAAATCACTTTCCTTTTTGTTTTTCTCCCCGCATGCTTCTCTCCGAATGTCTTCGTTTCTGTTTGTCATAGCACTTGCCTTTGACTTCATCTGCACTTAGTATCATGTTTGTATCTCTGTCTCTCTTTGTCTTTCTCTCTCTCTCTCTCTCTCTCTCTCTCCCTCTCTCTCTATCCCTCTCTCTCTCTCTCTCTCTCTCTCTATCTCTCTCTCTCCTCTTTTCTCTCGTCCTGTCCCACTCTTACCCCACAGCAAACTGTTGAGACCACGATGATGGGGCCGAGGGCGCTCCAAACACGTGGGATATTTGCACGATCGACGAGGCTCTTTAAACAAATCGATTCCCTCCTCCTTCTCCTCCTCCTCCCCGAGGGCCGGGTTACCAAGGGTCTCCGTCGGTCTAGGCACTTCAATGTTCCCACATCCAGACAGTTAAGAATCCCAGGGGATAGCGGTAGGAAATTGTAATGAATAAATACATGATGAAACTCAAACGAGCCGTGAACCTCGTGGTATCACCTTTTCTCTTTTCGAGAATTATGTTCAGTCAAGTTAAAAGGTATTGGAAGGTTTCGTAGTCCATCTAAGTATTATGTTCACTATATCATGTTCGTACCTTTTAAAAGATTAACGATTTGAGAGAGTACTCCGAAACTGTAGCTCACTTTCGTGGCTTTTTGGACACGATTGAAACTAATTTCCATGATTTCAGAAAACACAAAGGGAAAGTCTACAGTGTATGTATGTATGTAATTAATGAAACAGCAGTAAGTATGATAAGATATATTACCATTGTTAATAGAACATTAACTTTGAATACGTTATGCAGTATTTAGATGTAAAAAAAACGCATATTTAACTAATCAGTAGCTTCGGGCATAGCACAAACTAAATATGTAAAAATCGCCGAAGTTATTTCAATATCTAAGAAAGGTGATTGTATATAGACTATAATTATAGGCCTATTTGATTACTGCCATATTTCATCGAATTCTTAGAAAGGGTTGTTTTACCAGAGTCACAGCTTTTGTTAACAAAAATAATAACATTATTAGTGATTCTCAATTTGGTTTTCGAGCAAACCACAATACAGTACAGGCAACATTAACATGCATCGATACACTAGCTCATGCTATATTGAACAGGGTTAACATACATATTATTGGACTTCTTCAAGGCTTTCGACACTATCAACCATGATATTCTCATACTTAAGTTTTTACATTATGATGTTCGAAAGCCTTGGAGTGTTTCAGGAATTATTTGTCAACTCAAAGATAATTATCGTTACAACCCATATATTTGGTGTTCCACTGGGCAGTGTACTTGGTCCTTTCTTATTCATCATATGCACACACAAAATGCACTACCTTTTATTATTTCTAACCCAAATAGCTTCCTTTCATTTGCACGTAAAACAGAAAGAACTTGTTAAACCGTGTCATATCGCATGCAAAGTGTGAAAGCAGTGTGGGGGAATAGTGTAAATACAGGCAGCGATTTCACATCGTCGACACCGTGAAATGCTTTTTCTGTTTACACTGCACATACTATACTTCTGCTATGTGACTAGCTAAGTAGTGGCACTAAATTACCGTGTAAACATATCATCAACACAATGTTTCACATCTATTTATTCATGTATCAAGGGATCATCTCCCAGCACGGAAGGTGATTGCATTTACATTTTCCCGCTCATGTCTGTTTTCTGCCACCCTAGTACCATGCTAGAACACTCTTGTAGTGTCACTCCATGTCTTAATGTTGTTCCCCTCCCAGTTAGTTCTCTGTTTCCCTCTTGGTCAAGAATTTTCTATTGTTCTTCCCAATAACTCTATCAAGAGACACTGATGTCTTTTAACGTGGTCAAAGTATCTTTTTTAACGAGTTTTTTTTTAACAATTTTTAACAATATGAAATATTTCTCTGATAGTTTTTACATCTTTCCATTATATTCTTATCATTCTCCTGTACACTCAATTTCAAAAGGATGTGATTTTTTTTAAAATATCCTTTGTAAATATCCGTGTTTCTGCTCCATACAATAGAACCGACAAGTAAGAGCAAATGCATAGTTTAATTCTAAGTTCAATATTTACCTTTCTTGCTGTAAATGATTTTTTCAATCAGCAGGAATATTTTCCATGATATTTCAGCCCATCTTTCGATGCCAGCCTCGCAACTGGCATCCCATGTGATAGTTTTTCCTAAGTAGATGTTTCATATTATATTCATCAATATGAATGTGCTCTCAATCATCTTCAGGCCTGGCCATATAACTATGTTCTGATGCATTCTGACAGGGATGTTTATTTCGTTTAATTGTCCCGATAGCCCACCTGCTTGGATAACAATGTCCGTATCAGTCAAACCTACGAAGAAGAACATGTGACTGTATGAGATGGCAAGAAAGAGAACAAAAAGGAGAAAAGGGCATGGGAGAGAGAAAATGTGTGTGTGTGTGTGTGTGTGTGCGTGTGCGTGTGTGTGTGTGTGTGTGTGTGTGAGAGAGAGAGAGGGATAAAGAGACAGACAGACAGACACGAGAGAGAAAGAGCGAGATAGAAAGAGAGAGTGAGAGAGAGTGAAAGACGTAGAGATAGGAGAGGAGTGGATGAGCTACCTCATGTTAACCTAAATCTAATTACCATTTTGATCAAAGATCTAAGTCATAATTCATCCACTGATGTAAACATATATGTATCATGCATCTTATGATACCCATGTGGTTATTAAGGAGCTCTCTCTCTCTCTCTCCCCCTCTCTCTCTCTCTCCCTCTCTCTCTTTCTCTCTTCTCTCTTCTCTCTCTCTCTCTTTTTAGATAGAGAGATATGGCTTTGTGCATCTCTCTTTACAATCCTCCCTCTTGAGCCACCTCATCCTCTCTTTCCCCTGTCTCTCTTTCTCCTTAGTCCTTCCTCTCCTCCGCAATCATTACATCAGGCTAGAAAGTCTTACGCCTCGGATGTCACACCTCCTGTCCTGTTAGCTTATAATACTGGGAAGCACGTTATCTTCCCAGGTACGGTGTTGTATCCAAGCTTGATCCAAGCAGACAGGCAAGCCTGGAACATACAAAGAAGAAGAAGAGGGGAGGAAGAAGAAGAAGAAGAAGAAGAAGAAGAAGAAGATGAAGAAGAAGAAGAAGAAAATGATGAAGAAGAAGAAGAAGGCAAAGAAGAAGGAGATGGAGAGAAATTATTACGTCCCGGATGTCACACCTCCTGTCCTGTTAGCTGAGAAGGGTGATATCTTCCTAGGTATGCATCTATGTTGTATCCAAGCTCTATCCAAGTTAGCTGCATGCCTTGAATTTTTTTCTCGTAATGATGTTTGTTTTCAAAGTATGTTTATGTTTAGTTTTGAATTGTTTGTTGTTGTTGTTTATTTGTTTGTCCTTTGCCTTTCAGTTTCGTTTCATTTAAAATTCTTTGAATTCACCGTCATTAATAGATTATAATATGCATTAAAATCATAATTTGGTACATCTATATAGGACTAAGCAGTTAATATTTAAATAACATCAACCTTTAATCGTATTGTGTACATACTTAGTCCAGGCCAACAAGGCCATCGTGAAAAGCAGTTTTGTAACTGACAATGTTCTCATTTAAAACTACAAACAAATGAATAAATAAATATAAATAAACAAATATATAATTAATAAATATTAATACAGGGCAGTACAAGCTACCATTGTCTGCGGATTATCTAATATATCAGTTTTACCAGAGTCCTTATTCATTAAACCTTTCAAACCCTATTGTCAACTCGTTCATTCTCTATATATAGCATATCGAACATTTTCATGTAATGACAATGATGGCAATAACAGGTATTATCCACTGTGATCCATATCCAGGTGATTCTTAAATCGTCCCATAAGTACTCTGGAAACTTAAACTAGTCAAGCGAAGGCTGGACTGACCTAAAACTAGTCTGGCGGGTTAGTCAAGACTGCTTGACTAGCATGAAGCTGCATTCCAAACTAATCGAGTCTGCTGGACTAGCTATAATTGGCCTGCTTGCCTAGCTTATGGTTAATCTAGCAAACGTGACTACTTTGGTGGGAATTCTTCAGCTGGACTACTTTAAGAGCTAGATTAGTTTAAGAGTGGATTATTATTATGATTGGTCCATCTCCCTGGTAACTAAGATGAAAAACAAACTTGTGAACAACCATCCCCCTTCCTATGGACTTTAACAAAAAAAAACATTACTTCAAATAAGGTCCCTTTGACTACACCTCGATTGAAATTAATTCGTGCCATAGGAAGTCTATGCCGTATCAGGGACTCGAACAACAACACCAATTGATGAAGAGTCCTCTTTTATGCTGATGCTATACATGGTAATTATTTAAATCTGTATTCCATAAATACCTATTGACCGTTTTTGATAATATACCCCGATGGGGGGAATATTGTCCTCCCAATGGTTAATTGACATGTTGTCCAGAAGGCAAAACTAAAAGAAGAATTAAAACAATATCAAACAAAATTAATGACCACTATTCTAAAAAGCGACGATTCCTTTTGACCAGGACATCTTTCACTTATTTACAAAGAAAACTATGATTTCATGGCGTCGACGAATGGTTTATTAATGCCAGAAATTTGAAATGCCTAAGTTCAAACCTTGATCCTTAGAGCTATATAATGTAAATCATTGGCGACGCAAAGCCGGGATCAAATATTGGTTGGATCCGATCCTAACACTTTATTTAATTATAGGCATCATAATCCTCTTTGGAGAACCTTCATTTTGAATTAAATATAATTCAATTCAAATTAGAAGAAGAAGAAGAAGAAAAAGAAGAAGAAGAAGAAGAAGAAGAGGGGAAAAAAAGAAGAAAGGAGAAGAAGAAGTAGACGAAGAAAAAGGAAAAAAAGAAGAAGAAAAAAAAAAGTACCCTCCCATTCTCCAGACTACAAATTACAGGGGCCTCACTACATTAGTAGAAAAACCCTTGGGTGTATAAAACAGGGCAGCATTATAACCAAGATAAGATCTGCATTAGGTAGCAAGTCTTGTGGTCCTTAATTATTTAAGTGTCAGGCTGCATTATATGCATCGAATATGGCAATGGAGAAGCTTATAAGGCGAGAATAAATTGGCATTATCAGATCATAAGGGTCTGTCGCCGCCATGTCTGCTGGCATTGATACACATACAATAGGATGGGTGTACATGTGACACATGGCCTGTTATTGACACGCACTTCACATGGAGGTGACCGAATAATTATGATTTATCTTTGTTTGATCTCTTTTCATCCTATTTAATTGAAAAATATGTTGATATACATTTGAATATAATCCATTACGCAAACATAAAATCCCAATACCTTTGGTAATAATTAGGGCCTGTATGTAACTGCTGGACTCCGTTTCCCTCTCTCGGTCTCTCCCTCCCTTCTCTTTCTTCACTTTCCTCTTAACCTATATCTATCCCTCTCCCTCCCCCCAATTATATTCCCTCTTCAGCTCACTCTCTATCTACTCGATTCCACACACTTTCTCCCACCCCCTCCCCCGCTCACCTATTATATCACCCTCTCTCTCTCGTGCTCTGTCCATTTTCTCTCACCGTCCTATTTACATTTCTGTCTCTTTTTTGTTGTTGTTTTTAATAATTTGAAATTGTCACATATTGTATCTTTTAATTATTCCTTTTCAGCTGGTCTGTTCTGTAAAATACATTTCTAACACTGTGCAATATTATCGTTAGAACCTTGCGGAAACCATCGAATGGTGAATTTGTCCAGAGGAATAAGGGCGTTAACGCTATGATATAATCATGAGGTAACGCCCTTCTGGTTTCATACAGAGGGAATATGAGGTAATAATTGTATCTGCTGTGCCGCCTTGATCCATCAGAATCTCATATCATGCTACCCTCCTTTCGTTCCCCTCTCCCTCCTCTTCTCTTATCTCTCTCCAGAAGTCAGATGTAGAGATATCATGGATATGGGCAGGTATTATTGACTCCTGTAATATTGCCTAATCAGCATAGTGCAGTCACTAGTTCCAAATGACCTTTTATATCACTGCCATTAGGGGAATGGAATGGCAATATTCCTAATCAACGAGAGAGAAAAGAATGATAATAATGACTTTTGTGTGTGCAGGCAATGACCGACTGGGCTTATATTGTACTTAATAGGAGTGGCAAACTCTTTGTCTTTGTTTGTTTTTTCTTCGAATGCACAAAACCATACGGATCCAATTAATGTTATGGTGATAAATCATGGGGATGTTTACCTTAGGAAAGGCAAATCTTCAGAAAATCCGCCGCAAAAGAGTGTTTTTCCCCTCGCATCACACTGTAAGTCGATATATATTTTTTCTAAAGAAATTAAACCTCTCCTGCCCAAATTGGTAATAACGTCTTATCTATCAATTCAAACAACGATAATTATCACTCTAGGGTTGTCCATTGCCAGTTATTGGGACCGATGACTTTCTTTGTCAGAAATATTTATTATTATTAGTAGTAGTAGTAATAGTAGTAAGAGTAGTAGTAGAAGTATTATTAGTGGTAGTAGTAATAGTAGTAGAAGTAGTAGTAGTAGTAGTAGTAGTAGTACATGTAGTAGAAGTAGTTATAGTCGTAGTAGTAGTAGTAGTAGTAGGAGCCTAATATTGTTATTAGTAGTAGTAGTATCATAAATGTGCAGAGAGAGAGCAAGAGAGAGAGAGAGAAAAAAAAGCGAGAGAGGGGAAAGAGAGAGAGGGAAAGAGGGGGTCAGTATGAGAATTGTATTAAGCGTATCTGTCAAACGAGAGGGCGTTTTAAATAGGCTACTGAGTTGCAGCGTTGAGTTTCTTGACGGATTTCATGCAAGAGATTTGATCTCTCTTTATGCGGGAAAAAGAAAAGCACGTACGTATTGGAAAAAATGATTGAATTTATTGTAGGCCTATGAATTTGTACTGCTTAACTTACAGATCAACCGAAATCTTTTCAGAAAAAGCTATCCCAAAAGTTCCCTTCAACCCATCCGCCACTTCATTGTAGGGTATGCCTAACTGATTCATTGTGTGTAAAGCTCAAACAGTGCCCCAGGTAAAAAGCATGTAACGTTAATTGATATCATCACCTATAATGTTTAAAAAGAGATATTTATCTATTTTTAAGAGTGGGCTACGTCTAACTTGTCTCCAAGATACATTTTCTCTCCTTTTATTTGGGATGGGGGTAGGGTTGTATCACTGCATATTTTTTTGCACGTTGTGATTACTAGTTTCGTCTCCGGCTATGTCGTCATGAACACAACATAATAATCGGGCTTAATTGGGTAACGTGGGTTAACCATGTATTAAAAGCCAACAACAACAAAAAACAATTTCTGTATGGTATAAAGGTTGGTCAGTGAACCTAACCTATTTCAATTGTTTTATTACATGTCTCTTTTGTTTCTCTCTGTTTGAACCTCAAATCGTTGCATTCTTAGAAACTTGTAATATGTAATTATACATTTGCCTTGACTAATCTTGTAACAATGGGTTACAACTTCGTAGATTAGGCTTTGCAAATCACATTCGTGCGGTTGCCTTTATCAATCATGAGTATGTGTTTTTGCCACCTAATAACAAGGCTTTTCGTGCTCAGCAATTGTCTTTATTATTATGTATTGCCCTTGGTCCCACGCGTGCCTTTTCTTGTCAATTCTTTCGAACCAACTCAACCGCGACGGGGGCAATCAATTATTGGAGAGCTTTGTCTTCGAACTATGCCACGGAATGCCGTGAAACGATGACGGGTGGGCGATCGGTTTGTCTAACAAGACAATCGATTCGATGGTCTGCTTTTCTTGTCCGCTATTGATCTGCTTTTGTTCCTATTCATTTTTTTCTTCTTTTTTACTTCGCTGTTTTATTGCAACGCGGCCAAGCGGCTATCAAGTGAGTATAGTCTACGGATTAGAGGCCCAGACACCGGGTTGAGTATAAAACCTTCGTGAAAAACTTGGCTATAAATAAAAAGAAAAGTGCAATTTTCTTAATCTGCTGTAACATTTAACTTAATCCCATACATGCCATGCTCATGCCATGTGATTTTGAAGGGTGAAGGGTAAAACTACATACTGATTCGGCATTGGGACTTCGTAAGGGGTCTGCGCTTCCACACGCTCTCATCAAAATCTATGAATGGTCGAATGCTTGGCAACGCACGCTCAGATGATTTCTCACAATCGGGTGACAAGAAAAGAAATGTTTTGTCAATAGCACTAGTCGATAATGCACACAGATCAGATGGCGTGAAGATGCAACACTTCTCCGACAGTATTTGGATTAGTGACGAAGAGGATTCTTGGGGCAAGATAGGTAAAGAAAATTGGTGTAGCTAGGGGGCTCTCGAGGCGTTGAAGATTCTCAAACTATTGTACGAAGTATGTTTACACACGGATTTTGAGCACAGACTAAATAGATTGCACCCGCTCGCCTCAAGCAGAACATATCGGATATTACTTACTTTTGTCAGTCTGCCATCCACTTTGCTAGCTCGAGGATCCAGTTTGTATCGCCCCATTCGAATATGCTCGAAGAATCCTTCCAAGAACCGTAGAATATGTTTATAATCATATAGGAGACGTGTACCCGTTCAAAATGCCGTCTTGATTATTTATAGAGAAGATTCGTTTCTGGAAGGTAATCTCCTAAAATATGATATAAAGACAGCAATAATCAGCACAGGAGCTATACTTGTGAACACTATCACTGGAATAGTAAAGACAGGCTGATGGGGATTGACCAACTAACAAGCTGGTAAGTAAAAATATCTTTAAAATTATTCTGCACCCATTTTATCAATGTTGTGAGCATACTTTGTGTTATAATAAAAAATACATTGCGATTTTATCAAACAAATGCGTACGACAAAATAACTGAAATGTTCAGTTTCCAAAAGAATGTAAATTGGACGAGTTCTTAAAATGTTTGGAAGGTTGTTAGACTTTAATTTCATTTGTTATCATATGTTAGGATATATAATTGGAAAACAAATCCTCTACTTCTCGAGGAAAAAAAATATGCACAGCAAATATGGAAATTAGTAAACAAAAGCAAAACTCAATCACTGTTCAAATCCACTTGCAAATGTCCATGTGCACGCTGTGACACTGTTACTAGGAAACTTCAATTATAAGAGTCGAAGCATTTTTTTTTACATTTTAGATCCCTCCTCTCTCTTTCTTCCTTTCTCCTTTGTGCCTGAGTATTCTGACTTCCAAGCACCTGCTCATAATAAGATAGTCCTTGTCATGTCGTAGATTATCAAATCAATAGTGGTTAGATTCTGTTATAAAGGCAATAAAACTGACATGTTGAGGACGTATTGATTATTCAGACACGGAGCGTAGAAACTAATAAATTGGGCGTAATATAGAGCATATTATTACGGACTATCATTGGTGACATATTGCATGAACCAATTATTCACCACCACACAGTCTTTCCGATAAATTTGGCAAACTTTCGTGACATTAGGATTGTGGTGTGACCTAGCTCTTTAATTTCCAACAATACATTAATACATGCATATCCATATGCACCCTTCTCTCTCTCTCTCTCTCTCTCTTTGTCTGTCTTTCTCTCTCTCTCTAGCTCTAGCTCTTTCTCCCCTTTCTTTTCATCTTCTCTGCTCATATCATTTCTGTCGGTTTGTTGGTGATGTGTATGTACTTGCTAACTTGCTCATCCACCAAACCAATTCCCTATTAACCCTCCTGAATTACCCGGCCCTTGAATTTAGCTCTGTTCTCCGTATCCCCTAACAGGAGTCTCACCGAATATGTAACCCTCAATCAATCACGACCCTCATCCTCTCGCCCCCTCCCACAACGTGCACAATGTTACAAGGGAGTTGGTAGGGTCATGTGTCAGAGTTTCACGTTCAGAGTAAGCTCGATATGTTGCTCAACGTTTGACATAACTCCGGGGTCAAGTACATGACATTGTATGCCCCTATTCACACGCAGGGGGTCTCATTCCAGCACACAGACATTATGGTGTAACAAGTAGTTTCATAACAAAAAGACCAACACATAATAATATAATGCATCATACGATCGTTACTTTGACGAAAGTATAATTAATGTTCATGCATGTGATAACGCTGGTATGTTTAATAACAATCGTTTCTATTCCATACACAAGTTTTTTTTTCAGCAAAAACTTAGTGATTAAAACCATAAATATACTTTAAAATACATCTAACGGTCTTGTTGTTTGGATGTGACGAACAGATTGTATAAAGGCAACCATAAGAACTGCAGGGTTTCTTGACGACGTTTTGTAGTATATAGTTTGTATAGCCCTGATTGCGGAGGTAATATAACTTTAAATGAGGGTGATGGTGCATATAATGAATAGGTAATGGGCTTGAGTCGTATTTTACGGTCCAGCTTATATGGTTCTAGCCCACTGCATTTATTGACCACCTCCCCCGCACTCTATAAACATGGTATACGAAATCGTTGTGTTTAAGATCTGTGGATATCATTGGGAGTCATTTGTACCACAACTAATTATGGAGAAGGGGGTGTTTCACAAAGATCCTAAGTTAAACTTATCTCTAAGTTGAACGTATCAATATGGAAAGCCGTTTGCATCTATACAAGTATTCTGTAAAAGTTATTTTTTTAAATGGCATAAAACGTGGATGCGAATCATTCATATTTTCTATTTTAAGGAGATGTCATGTTCTTGATGTGGAATTGATAAAGAGTAAAAAATACTTGAATATTTATTTCTGAATATATTTTATTTTAAGGCTACAAATGGCTCTCCATAATTTCTATGTCCAACTTAGAGTTAAATTCGACTAAGGATCCTTGTTACCCCTGGTCCGGTCAATGGGAATATGCATTAAGATTATCATCAGAGATTATATTTGATTGTTTTTCTTTTATTTCTTCGTTTTTTTATTGGGAGGGGGTAGGCATAACAAGACCTACATTATTGCATTAATCAGTACGGGGGTTGCCACATCGTTAAAAAGCTGGAGCGCTGTAATGGCATCCGTACCAAAGCCGGGGTAATAATAATGGAGCGCCAGATATTGGCTCTGTACATGACTCAACTATTATCATCATTATTGATATTATAGTAGACAAAAGCTGAGAGGTAGAAAACGTGTTAAAGATGTGTCGATCGCTGCTGTAGTTTTATGGAAAGATATTTGAGCGGGTTATTAACATATTCAATCGTCGAACATGGACGTATATTGTTAACCATTTTCAGCTCTAACTTCCTTTAAATTCAAATTGATGATTTGATTTCTTTATTAGAGGGAATAGTAAGGTTTGGGATTTTATCCAAAATGTAAATGAAAATTCATCCTTCGAAATGGTGACTAAAACTACAATGTTCGCACCACATACTCAACCATTGTGCATTATCTATTATTATTATTATTATTATTATTATTATTATTATTATCTGATAATCTCTTTCTCTTTATTTAACAGATATTGCGACTGGCAATGCTGAACAAAATAGCTATCCAGACAACGTCTTGAAGAAACCCGCGTGAAACGGACCACACCAATGGATCATTTACACACAGCAGCACTAAGTCGACACATGCTTATATACTATTAGTGATACTGGATATGAAATCATAATGATGCCTACTACGAGGTAGTTTAATCATGAGACATGAATCAAAGACCGTCCATGTGGACGAGAGGCCGAGCTTTGCCGGAAGTCTGGTTACCATCTTTGCTGGTCAGGGAGCCCGATCAGCAGACAGCAAGACAACCAGGGAGAACCTCCCGGGAAAGAGTAGAGTGGGACGCATCCTTCTCAATGACAACCACAGTCAAGACCGGCTCCTGGGTATGAAGCTTGCAGACATCCATCAGATGCAACGGAAGGCAGAGACCTTCATCACTCATCAACAGAAGACCTTCCTCGCCAAGATGGAGAAACGCCAGGATACGTGGGTTAGAGAGCACATCAGGTTTTCAACCGGGACTAACTTGTCACGACCCCCTGAGGATGGAGAGCGGGAGGTCCCACCAACCAGAGAAACGTACAAGTCATTCCTGGAGGGTGGTGGTGCAGCTGAAGGAGTCGATTTAACAGATGCTCCTAAAGAAGGAGATGGAACTCTGCCTGCAATCACGTACCTCACGGAAGGACCAGATAGTTCATCGAGGATTGTTGGGAACGGTGCAACAATCTTCGCTAAAGAACCTGACGCTTACGATAGAACTCCTAATAAAGGATTTGTAGGTCTTCCGCCAATCACCGAGGGCAAGAAATCGGGCTTTGCTCCATCTGGAAATATAAATGATATGTTCGACGATAAGGCTTTTAAGCGAAGTGCCAGAAAATGGCCACCAATAAAGGGTCCAGAGGGCGCGGCGGCTAGTTTACCCGTTCTCGATCTTAATGAACCTAGAACAATGACCGCAGGGAAGCTATCTAACATGAGTGCAATAGAAGAACTGGAAGAATTTCCAGAGAAATGCAGCCCTTCGCCTCAGTTCCTGTTATCACGATCCCTCCCGCTGATGCAACTTGACGAACAGCATACGCGAAAGCTTCGAGCTCGTAGAGAACATCAGCCGAAAATCCGACGAAAGCGATCACGGAATATGAGCGCTAGGGTGGTCGACAACGACAACCCTTTAGCTGATGACAGGTTCGTAAAGCTGCATGCACTTTTGGCAAGCGAGGCTGTCGCTGATCACGAGTCGAGGGAGTTGACTGCAATAGCAAGAGGGTTTCTTGCAGCCCAAAAATTTGGACAAAGCTGGAAAAACAAATGATTGTCTCAAGTAACAGGATGTACGCAACATGAGCAAACTGCCAATGAATTCAATGTATTTCCATTACGATGTGTCTACATAATGTGCCTTCACAGGGAAGGGGGAATCCCCCATGACTGTTTTGCTACGAACAGATCCTAGAAGCATCATTGAAGGACGATGATAATTAATATTTATCAATCTACTCTACACTAGCAATTCGTCTGCTCGGAGCCGGAAAGGTGTAAACTCTGTGTTAAAGTAAATTGTCTAATGCCCCTTTGGGATTTTCTCTGAGTTTCTGATTTACAATTTACAATACTGAGCGTAAGCCTGTATTCAAGTTCACAGACGATAGAAACACATTAGCGATTCACATTTACTTCAGATTAAAAGGTATCGGAGCACTATTCAACATAAAAGACAAAGTATAATTATTCAGGCACTGTCCATATGATATTGTTTCAAGGGTTTTAGAGTGCAGTTGACATTCACAGCACCTCTTGGCAAGCTTGTAGTTCTCCCTTTTTCATAGTTTGTTTTCTGCAAGCACACTCTCCCCAATTTCTTCTTCCCTCTTCTGTTTCTGATCAGATGTAATTTGGAATAACAAGCCCATTAGTGTGTACATGTAGTAGCTTAATTCATTATTTTGGGTGGCACCTAGTATAAACCTACTGTGAGAAATTGATTCGCATGCATTTCTTCGCACACACGTACACCCCACACTATACCTGCTTGCAGTTTAATTGCTACCCTGTATAAATTACATCACAAAAGTGTTATAATATTGTTATGTGTTTCGATATATCGGTGTTAGAAATACTTTGTTTTATTTTCCACATAGCTTTAATATTGAGGGTGATTTCAAACCATTTTGTCACTCCGCATCTTGTCTTTAGTTTCATTTGGTATTCTGTAATTGGATTTCGATTCAGATAATATCTTTTTCTTGAATCAGGTCCAGAGCCATTTATTTAGAGAGTTTGGCTAACCAAATTTGTGTAGGGCACAATATGGCGATTACTGCTTTGCTGGACAAAAGCATATACGCCATGTTGTGACCATATCAAAACCAAATTGGCCTAACTCTGTGTGTAAATGGCTCTGAAAGGGTCAAGGTATATGTTTTAAGGATTCAAAATATATAGAATAATTGGATCTTAATATTACCCTATTGTCACAAGGGTCATCTCGCTATTTATTCGGAAAGTTTAGGAAATGTTAACCCACAAGATGCACAACGCACTTTATAGAATCTATTATATATGATTGTGATCAATCGGAGAAATAAAATGGTATCAAGGTGCCTTTTTCAAATTGGTTTGCAAGATCAGCTGCTGATTATGTTTTAGTGATGAGGGTACTAAACCTGTTATTTAAAATAATATTTGAATGCATTCTAGGGGACACATTCTTCATTTATTTATTATTCATTTATCTACTTAGTTAGTTTTACTTTTCTGGAGAAATAATTTGACTCGATAACAAATTAATATTTCTTAGATTCGTATTCATGAGGAAAAAAAAAGCACTTGGCTGCTATTTTAATCACATTATTCTCTGTAGATTTTTCGTACACTTATCATATCCTCGGTAATGATGCATATATACTGAGGCATATTCTCCATATGACAAATCGTAGTTCTGTTACACCATTAAAATTATTCATCTTTGGTATTGAGCTTTTATTTATAGCGATCATCATCCGCTCATACACAATGGCGAAGGAATATTCCTTCGGATTCTATGCTACCATTATTTAAAAAGCGACCATCTCTATCTTCAATATATTCGCTACAACTTGAAATTAGTACACAAATATTTAATCAAGCTAATTTTTACTATAAAATACAGTACCATGAAGTAAGACGATGCGTCTAACCATTTGGAAAAGTGTTTCACCATTAATATTATTTTGGTAATAGCATTACAATTTAAAAGAAACTGACCGATGTTGATCTTGTTAATTCGTCTTTGTTTACTTAGATTAGTTTCGTTGTTAAAGTAAATAACACGATTGCAAGGACTTTCAATACATCAACAAAGGGCCATTTTCAATACCCTGTTGAATTCCATAAATAAACTAGTTTCGGCTTACATTACACACCGTTACCCATAAAGTTTGAATAGTTTTCCCTGATCTCTCTTAAAGAAATGATTGTGACAATATAGGTTATGCTTGATAGATAAAGTGTTTATCTCATAACTTTATTAATCTGTTTATATGATTCTTAAGATTGATCAATACAGTTATGAGAATATAAGCTTTATTTATCAAGAATAAATCATATCGTCACAATCATTTCATGAAAAAATGTCGGAACAAATTATTACGACTTTATGGGCAATAGTGTATGTCACTGCTCATGTTCTTATATTTCAATAGATGACGCCTAGGGTTGATTTACAAAAGTGTTTGCGATTTTTGTTTATGAACACTTACTTGAAAGTATCAGTCATACGAGATAATTATTATACTTGTCGATCCGGACGATTTGGCTCTTTCATTTTCGTTAGAATTTGTCTGTACCAAAACATTGTTTTTGTTAAGTACATTTTGCCAATGTGTACAGTATGTATCATGTACTTGTGCTACTAATACGTATTTTTTGGATAATATCGTATATATATTGTGCAATGAATACTGTTGAATGTCAATATTAAAACAAAATGTGATTTTAATCTCAAGTTGTTGCTCAAGTTTGAATTCTACTTGATTGTTAGTCGAACTTGAGTAGTGACCAGGAACACTATTAATTGTATGTAAATGATGGTGGGAAGAGAGAGGTACAGAGAGAGAGAGAAAGAGAGGGAGAGAGAGAGAGAGAGAGGTTGATGGAAAGAGGGGTGTGATGATAGCGACTAGAGACTATTTCATGAATTTAGCCGTGTGCGTACAAAGCTCAGCGTGATCAAACGACTTCCACCCTCCTGAACACATAGATTAAGCGCTTAGAAACATTGTATTAAGCGCTTTATAAATGTAATTTATTATTATTATTATTATAGATTTGTGCCAAATACTTGATCACAATATGTCGTATATTCTGCTGTTTGATCCTTGCCCAATAAAGCAGTAATCGTCATATTGTGCACAGTTCGTACAGGGTTGGCCAAACTCTTCTAATCAATGGCTCTGACGCTTTCTAGAAAAGTTTGCCATCTATTGGCAGAGTCGGCAATAGTCACCACCGCATCATACAATACAGCTCAGAAGTTATTTAGCATGATTTTGCGGGTGGATTTTCCACGATGGGCATTTACCGATAAGATATCGAAGGAAAAATCAAATACCGCACAAAACACGATGAAAATCACGATAGTTTTCACGCTCGTGAATGGTTTCCGCTCTCGGTATTATGCGTGTGGATGCCTGATACCCGCATAATCGCCCAATCCTGTACCCGCTAATCCATAGTAAATCATGACTTAATGCTTTCTCTTACTACAGTATATACAAGGTTGAATGTTAAGATCATTCGGGGAACGCAGACAAAAAGCTTTGTATGGTATCCGCGCTCGCACAAAGAAACTTTTTAACACGTAAACCAATCAGGATCTCAGCAACAGTTATTTTTGCGGCCCGTTGCCCGGGGCACGGGCATCTTTAAAAAAAATATTGACCAATAGGGGGCATGCGGGCATCTTTCCAAACAACTATTGACTGGAAGGCGGGCATGGCTAAAATCACGACTCCAATTTCGACCAATCAGATTACTAATTTATTAAACATACTAAAGAGAGGTATATTAACTAGTTTATATCAAAATTCACATTTGTTATGATTTAACTAAACAAAATTACACTATAGTAGTGCATCCACATTTTTGTTTACTATCAATATAACCAATATAACTGGTGTGAGGTAATAAGATTCTTACGGGAAAATGTAAAGAAAACAATTATTGGATTGTAAGGCAATGACGTCAGAGACTCATGAGTGAGTCGCCAATTTGTCTTGTGATTTTCAAAGTTGTTCATGTCATTAACAATTCATAACTTTCTTATTGGTTATCCGATTTGCTCACTTTTTTTGGATTGATCTGTTTGATTTTTCTGCTTCAATTGAAAGTAAATTAAGTTTAATTGTGTATGTTACCTTGCTTATCCTGTTTTGGTATACACAGGGAAGATGAAACATTACACATGTCCCATAGCAGTATTGAATGTTTGAATGATTCAAATTAAAACGAAATCTTTCTTCGAAAACAGATTAATCAACATTTATTTATTATCTTTCTATCTTTCTTTCAGTCCATCTCTCTCTCTCTCTCTCTCTCCCTCTCTCTCACAAACACACACACGCACACCCTTCTTTTATATTGCTATTGGCTTTACCTTCCCCACACTTTCTCTTACTCTTATAAAAGCAGAACACGCCAAACTACGTGTCCACACCCTAACGTGTACATAAATCAGAATTTTATTTTATAATTGTTAATGTTATTGTTGCTTGTGGTTGCTATTATATCTATCATTCATATTATTACTTATATTATTAGTATTATTAGTGTTATTGTTATCATTATCCTTAACAATATCCTTATCATTATACTTATCATAACCATTGCCATTATAATTATTATTATTATTATTTATTCTTTTATAAATGTTTTTGTCATTATTACTGTTAGCATTATTATTTTCATTATTATTATATATCATCACTATCATCATTTCTATAATTCCTGTATCATCTTCATCTTTATCATAATCACCATCATCACTTTCATCATTATTGCCATTGCCATCGTCATAACTATATTAATGAATTAGGAAAACGTCGTCGACTTTAGGTCTTTAAGCAATATGACTAACAAAATGAAGAACATTAAACAAAAAACTAAGGACCTACAGTCATTGTTTTTACACTGTTTGAACGAATTTAATTACTCTCTTCCATTTTTGTTCTTAAAATAAAAAGTCAGTACGCATTTGTTAAAATTATAAATATGAATCATATTTTTACTAACACTGGTTGAACACTGTCTTACACTTTAATACAAAGCTTACACTTTTTAAAGAAATATCACTACTCTCTTTAATTTTTGCAAAATAATTCATTGCGATTTGTTATCTAAATCAACCTCATGTAACTAATATATATGTCCTTTGTTTGCAAATAGAATTTTGTCGTTCGTTTGTGCAATCTACGGCAAAAACACGAACAAATGAGAAATCGTTTTCTACTTTTTTCAAATTAAAGGTCAAAGGTATTGATTGATCGCGAATAAATAGGCATCCACGAGTTTACATATCTCACCTTAGCATTACTCATAATTTTGATGATAAACAAACAGGGAAAAAGTTAAGACACGAATTTAAAAAAGATGACATACAAAGTTCAGGCACGCCAACAAGTTTCGTGATATTACTATCGTTGTGATATATCGCAACTGTCAATTCGTTGTAGTGGGAAAGTTAACAGTCAGCAAACATGTTAACATTGTGAAATGTATATTTACAATGGACATCATCAAACAGGCACGTCCATCAAATCTGAAGAAAAAAAATCTTAATTTCGTGTGGATGATTGATTTTGCGTGCAGACATATGGAAAACTAGAAAATTGGAATATCAATTTATCAGATGACGAGACATTATAGCTGGGATGTAATTGGGGAGTTTCTGAAAAATGTCAAAGGAATGGGGTAACAATAATAATCAGAAGGTTTGAACATTTGCATGTTGGTAATTTGGAAATTGGAAGATTAACAGTTTATAAGATTCTTAAATCATAGTGATGATAATAACAATACAATGGATTGCTTGAAAAGCAGAACCTTCCTGGTTCTGAATGGGACCATCCAGCTGTTTTAAAGACACATGAATTGATAATTGAGAGTTTATATATTGATAAGTATGTCGTCTTTTTAAACATACATATTAATGTACATCTATGTGACAATTACATTTGATACATTTATTCAATGCAGTACATGACATTACATAGGTATAGTAAGAAATTAGGTTACAGCCTTAATTTATATATGATTATGATTAACATGATATAAGGAGATTACAGTGTTAGCATGAAGCTTGATGTGCTTGCGGGAATAAACAAGGGAGTAAAAAAGGAGTAAAAAAGATGAAAAACAAATCAGGTTGCTCATTAGAAGTATAAGAAAATCAAGTTTTTTAGAAGCACTTCCTGTATAATAACAACGGAGATAGTGACGTGCTGATTAGAAAAAAGCCACAGCTCAAATGACAACAACAATAACAATACAATTATTGTTTTGAATTTGTGCCTCAATACCCCCTCCCTTCTCGGATGTTGATATATATAGAATGACTCGTACTGTATAAGTATTTCAGATTAATTTTCTGCTATGGTTCTTTTACTGAACAATTAGTATCGGAAATGTATTCCTCTATCTTTTCGTTTTAATTCAAACCAACTTTTGTGCTTTAATTCCCCACCCCTCCCCTATGCTTTATTGATGGTTAAAAAGATATAGTGAACACATGAATAACAAAAAAAAAATCTAACTTATCTCATCCGTATTGCCTGTTAGTGCATTGCAAGCTGATGAACTGTTAATTAAAAACCTTAGACCCGGGATGATGGCTAATTTATGCTGTGTACGGATTGTACTCGAGCTTCATGGCCGCGTCGTCTTAAGCAACCAAAGACCTTCTTAAGTCCGTTTTGGAATTTATGATATTGACAGGTATATATGAACGGATTGATCCACATGTTAGTGAATGCGATACAGATTGTTGTGTGAAAAAATGTCCCCCTGATGTTGATATCTACTCCAAGACAGTAAAGCAGGTAGGTGAATTGAAAAGGTGCCCAGCAAGAAGCGTAACACAGGGTCAATGAAAGCATAGTTTTCACGGCATTCCTCCTTGCAAGTTTCCTGTAGTCTTTGGCCTGATGGACCGACCCTACTGCTGTTTTTGGTCCCCGGCGCAGTGTCTTTAAGATGCGAACGTACATGCAGAACATGAGGGAGAAGGTGACCATGAAATTCATAACGAATGTGTAGATGCCCATTGCTGATTGCATAATTGTGTTGGGCCAGATAGATATTGAGCATGACTGATCTTCCACCTTGGTTGAAGTGATCAGGTAACTCATATGCAGAAGACCAATTATCCAAGGAATTAGGGATCAACCGATCACAATTTTGTTATTTACATGCCTTCTGTATCGTATAGGATATATAACCGCGCAATATCTCTCAAAAGTCAAAAGAAGCAAATGGACTAATGAAGCAATAAACGTTGTCCAAAAGAGATAGTGGGAGTACCATAAACCACACAGGAACCTGGCCAACAATGGGTTTTCGCTGGAAAGAGGCGGTTTGGGCAAAACATAATTGGCAAGGAGAAGTATTGAGGAGATAAAATCTATAAGCGATTGGTTCACAATGAGTAGATTGGTTGTGTCTTGGAGCTCCTTAACTCTTGCAATTACGTAGAGAACAAGTCCGTTGCCAATTATCCCGAGTGTGCTAAATGAGAGGTATATAATCGAAATCGGTAGCAGCAACTCGTTGGATACTTTGCTTTCGTTAGCGGTGCTGGTGGATGAGATATTCAGTTCAATCTCCATAATTTATGGGCAAAAATCTCAACAAATGTCAACATCAGCTTAACTGCTACCAAATTTACCTCCAGCGATTTTAATAAAATTGAATCATATACGTACAGTAAACGCAGGAGCCAAACAAATCTCAACTGGCACAACCTAATTAGTGTTTTCGAGACAGATGGGTGCGAACAACCAAGAATGATATTCTCATAGGATGAGAATTGTATATGTCACTTAGAATGGACTTGTTTCATTCGTTGTAAATTTCTACTCTGCCTGCGCACCCACGCTATTCAAATACATACGTTGTTGATCTACGAATGAGCGACAGAAAATGTTTTTATTATCATCTCCTCAATCTGTGAACATGAGTAAGATAATGATTACTGCATAAATCAACGTAGGGCAAGTGTTGTCAAACAAGAAAAGTCAATACTGAATTGTCGAACTGTTTTGTTGTGGATTAGTGACATATTGTGGAAGCCATATCCCAAGATGGAACCTTATAAATCTAAAATGCATTTGATCGTGCTCTCATTCATAAGACATATTCATGAACGCCTAATGTTGATGGAATTACTTGTAAAATCATCATTCGAATTTGTATTAAAGATAAATTTTTGAATGAACCCTGTTCAAAAAGTTAAAAGTAATCTTTTATTAGAAGTATCTCATGAAAAGCTAAGGCTGCATCCGCGCTCAAAATGCAATGGATTGATTTAATCTAATGAAAAGATTTAAAAGGAAGAACGTTTGGTGTATTTGTGTTCTCTTTTTTTATCTTCTTCTTGATTCCTTTTATTGTCGGCCTTTTAAAAGTGAATGTCGTAACAAATTTGGCATTAGAAATTAAAAAAATTCAACTTTCATTCAATATCATACAAAACAAGTTATACATATTAAAATCCTATCGATTTCACGTTTTGAATGTTCCTCCCTTTATTTCTTCTCGACGAAATGGCTCAGCAAATGTTTGACCAAATTTCCGGAATAGGTCGCATTAATAGTCGATCTTCTTTTCATGAATTTTCAAACAAAGCATTGCATGGCACGATCTGATGGGTAAAAGATTTTCTTTTTCACTTGCCATCAGAAGTATAGACATTTTGATATAAAACTTGGTTTGTTGCAACATTAGCTACTACTACGACTATTTTGACCGAAAACCTAATTTTGTTTTCATAATCAGATCTTGTTCAATCGTCACCCTGTCTAAACCTTATGTAGATTTGATGTTGCTATTAAGAAACTGACATACGTATATAGAAACAAAATTGCTTCAAAGTAACAACACAGAATCTAACGGAGGCAAAAATATCGCTTGGGCTGAAAAATATATTGACATACTCAGAGCCAGTCAGAGGTAACAAGAAGCCAATTTTAGATTGTACTGGTGATAGGAGCAGACAGCACAGTTTGCAATACATACGAGATTCAAGGCGAAACCTATTAAGATCGATTCGATATTTGAAAAGAAATAAATATTCTGAACAAGTTGTATCTATTGAGATTCAGCTAGCATTTTCCCCTATAGATGAAACAAAATTCAGAAACCAGATTCGATTATCAATTTTCAAGTCGCACAAATAATTTATTTGCGACATATCATCATGGGCTAGATATACCAAAGGCAAGATTAATCTAAACCAAGTTGTTAACTTACAAGCATATATACATGCTTTCTTTGCAGTTAGAAAACAAAATGTTAACAAAAAGCATTGCCCTGGGGCTAATCAAGACTAGAAACTGCCGAGCCACGAATTATCTGCTGCTTTCTATCCTAAAATCTAATCAAGACCGGAGAAGGGTAACTGAATTACCAATTTCCTTGAACTTTAAATTGCGTAGTTGCCCTACCTAGCACCTGAAACTATGCTAACCGTCTGAACACTGTATGCATGTACTAATATTCTGCTGTTTGTTGCTTGCCCAACACATAACTAATCGTCATATTGTGCACAACTCGTACAGGGTTGACCGATACAGACACACACCCGAGCGCGCACACGCACACACAAACGCACACACACACACACACACACGCACACACACGCACACAGACCTATTTTGTACTAACTGCCCTAAACTTCCTCACACTTTTTCATTATTTCTTACTCTTACAAAACACGAAACATGCCAAACTGCGTGTCCAAACCGTCACGTCTACAAGATTCATTACCTTAAAGGTACTATGTCCCATTTGCAGGCCAAAACAATGAAAAAGTTAAATTCCAACTGCATTTGAAAGATAATACTAATTTAGAACTTCCCTAAAAAAGGTGGGGCCTTGAAAATGTCTTCAAGTGGGATTCGTGAAAAAATAACGACTATTAGTTGTCAAATCGACTTTAGGGCTATAGAGCCCAAAAGTAATAGTCTTGATTTTCAGACAAATTATTGTACCGAATGGTCATACGTTTTGTGCTGCGCAAAGATTCAATCAGTTTAATCTTGGCCATCGCAAGAAGTGGGTTATTGATGTAGACAAATGCTCATGACCCTTTACAACTCTTTTCATGTATGTTATTACCAAAGAAGAAAAAAAGCCAGTCATGCAGTCACTCAATAGTGTCTGACAGTGAAGTCTAGCAAGTAAACGGGTTTCCTTGCATAATTTGAATATGAGGACACTGCTAACATTTAAATTTCACAGATAGGACATACATGACATATTGATAATTCCTGCAAAGTTCTACAGAATTTGAGGTTGGCTGCAAAAGGGACATAGTATCTTTAAAGGTACTATGTCCCATTTGCAGGCCAAAAAAAATGCAAAGGTTAAATTCCAACGGCATTTGAAAGATAATACTAATTTAGAACTTCCCTAAAAAAGGTGGGGCTTGAAAATGTCTTCAAGTGGGAAAATAACGACTATTAGTTATCAAATCGACTTAGGAGCTATAGAGCTAATAAGTAATAGTCTTGATTTTCAGACTATTGTACCAAATTGTCATACGTTTTATGCTGCGCAAAGATTCAATCATTTTTATTTTGGCCATCACAAGAAGTGAGTTATTGATATAGACAAATGCTCATGTACACTTTACAGCTCATTTTATGTATGTTGTTACCAAAGAAGAAAAAAGCCAGTCAGTCACTAAATAGTGTCTGACAGTGAAGTCTAGCAAGTAAACGGGTTGCCTTGCATAATTTGAATATTTGGACACTGCTAACATTTAAATTTTACAGATAGGACATACATGACATATTCATAATTCCTGCAAAGTTCTACAGTATTTGAGGTTGGCTGCAAAAGAGACATAATACCTTTAATAACATATATGTTAATGTCATTGTTTTGTTATTTTGTTATTACTACTGTCATCATCATCATTATTATTATTATCATTATTATATTGTAATAAGCATTTTTATTATCATTTATAATTACCATTATCATTACTATCATTCTAATCATCATCATCACCATCACAATTATCGCCATCCCGATCACCATCTTCATCACCATAACTATATTAATTTGTTGTATAATTATTATTATTATCATTATTATTATCATAATCGTCATCTGGCGTGGAAGGGCCTGGATGGACGAGCTTAAAACGAGCTTTTTAATTGCACTGCCTCCCTCAGTTTCATCTAATTATTTTAATGCAGCAAACTTAAAATTGTGATGATTGATAAATGTTACGTTAAAATGTTATTATTTTGTATGAATTTATATATTTATGTAAATTTTTGCACCTTCAAATGTCCGAAAACAAACTTGTTATATATTTTTTGCACGACTGACAATAAATGATCTTGAATCTTGAATCTAGAATCATTATTATTATTTATAATTACTTTTATCATGAGTTTGACTATCATAATAAGCATCATCATCACCATCATCATCGCCATCACCACCAATGACTTTCGGGGAAACGTCGTCGCCTCTAGGTCTTTGAGCAACATGACCAATGAAATGTTTGAACATTATACCAAAAATTAGGAGCTAGGTAGATTTCATTATCCTCGTCCGGTTATTCTTTTCTCAAAGTAAAAAGCGAGTACGCGTGTTTCTTTATATTGTTAATACTCTCATTTATTTTTTAAATCTTAAGCTGTTCGAACACTAACACTTTGAAACTAGAGCTTACACTTATTACAGAAATTTCATTATTATTTTATTATTTGGAACAAAAAAAACGAGTTCGTGTTTTGTTATTATAACAAAACACGAACTCGTTTTAATATCTAAAATCAACTCCATCAAACAAATCCTATTACCAAAAAAATGTAGTTGCACGCGTGTGCAATCTACAAAAAGACCGAAAAATAAGGGCTCGTTTCTATTTTAAAAATCAAAAGTCAAAGTTATTGATAACTAGTTGAGTGATCGGGAATGAAATGTCAGTCATTATCGATTATACATGTCTCATTATGATATCAATCACAATTCTAATGATATGTTTTTACAGGGAAAAGGCCAAGACACGACTCTGAATTGAAATGCTTTGATTGTAAAATGATGTCAGACAAAGACAAAACCGAGTTTGACGACGAGTTACTTGGGTTTTTCTATCGTTGTGAGATATCAAACATGTCATTTCGGAGGGGGGGGGGGAGGGGGGTTACAGTCAGCAAACATGATAACATTGTAAATTGTCTCCTTACAATATGAATATTGAAAAAGATTTAGACTACCCGTCCATCAAATCTAATGAGAAAAAATCATTTCAAGTCAATGATTGATACTGCGTGCAGACGTATGAGAAACTAAAAAATACAAAAAAGGGCATTCAAACTTGATTATAATTTTACCAGATTTTCAGGCAGGTACTTAGGTATAAGATGCAAAGGGGGATTTTCTAACAAAAAATCTTGCGCGGGGTTGGGGGGGGGGGGGAGGGTATGGGTGGTAATGTTATCAACAAACTTTACCATTGAAGAAATCATCCCTGGATCCGGAGAACCTAAAGAACTACCGACCAATATCTATATTGTCCTTCATCAGCAAGGTGATTGAGCGGGTAATCTGCACTCAACTCATGACTTATATTGCCCGTAACTTTCTCCTTGCTTCAAGACAGTCTGCGTATAGAGAGAACCAATCTATTACGAGCTCAAAATGACTTATTGCTATCCCTTAACTCTGCAAACGAAGCGCTTCTTGTCCTCTCGACCTAACCTCTGCCTTTGACATGGTAGATCATCAACGTCACTTGTCAAGGTTAGAAAAAAGCTTTGGTATCTCAGGTACTGCAGCCAAATGGTTTGAGTCGTACCTCAGTGGAAGGAAGCAGTAAGTTATCATTGACGGCATTTCTTCTGCTCCCGCCATGCTTAGATGGGGTGTACCTCAAGGGTCTGTTATTGGCCCTCTGCTTTTCATCTGTTACACAACTCCCATTCAGGACATTATCCACTCACATGGCTTCTCTTCAATGATGTATGCAGATGACTCTCAACTATACACCACTGTTAAACCTAGTGAAATCAACCACAACACACAGAAACTGGATATACATCTTCAGGAAATCCGTTTGTGAATGCAACACAACTGTCTATTCTTAAACGATAGTAATATGGAAATTCTCCATCTGTCTTCTAAATTAAGACGAACAAATGAGTTATTACCAATATATGTTAATAATACACCAGTTCATTGTTCAAAGACGGTTCTCGGAGTTATTCCGGACAACCATCTGTCTCTGCGCAACCACATTAATACCTTGTGCCCCAAAGCATCTTAAAAGAATAGGCAAAGTCCGCATATTTTTTAATAAAGCTTCAACTGAAATTCTCATTCACTCTTTCGTATCCTTATTTCTTGATAAATGTAACAGTCTCCCGATTGGTATGTGTGATAAAGATATAAACAAGTAACAACGGATTCAAAACTCTGCCGAACGTCTTGTTCCCTTGCAAAAGAAATGTCAACACATAACACCCATTCTCAAAGATTTACATTGGCTCCCAGCTAAATACCGTATCCAGTTCAAAATTATTTTGCTAACCTTTAAATCATTCAATGGTCTGTCTCCAGAATATCTCTCTGATATTGTCACAAAATATGTTCCATCAAAGTCCTTGCGTTCTGCATCTCAGAACCTCCTCGTAGCCAAGTAAGAGAGGCAGAACAAAAGAATATGGTGATAGGGCCTCCACTCATATAGCACCATCTGTGTGGAATTCCCTCCCAAACTCATTACGTTTTATATATAATACTGAAACCTTCATATCTAATCTCAAAACTCATGTTTTCAATCTAACACATCAATAGTATTTAATAAAGGATAAGCAATGTTGTAAATGTTTCTCTTTGTAAACACTTCATTGTTTTCTATATTTGTTTCTGTTTCATCTTCCTTTCATGCTCTTGTTATACTTTATATACATGTATGAATTATTGTAAAGCGCATTGAAATGTCAACATACATGAAATGCGATATATAAAAGAAGAAAGTATAATTATTAGTATTGCTATTTGCACATCGGGGAGTGAGAACGTTTAATTCAGCAGTTTAAAAGTTTCTGAAGCCACAGTGATGGTAATAACAACAGCGAGACTCCCTTCCGTGGCAGGCCCTGCATGGTTCTGAATGGGACTCTCCTACAATTTAAAAATACATTAACTGATAATTGATAACGGATAACGGATAGTTTATATATTGATTTCTATATTATCTTTTCAAATATACATATTCATGTGCATTAATGTGACAAATGTGATATTTACATTTGATGAATTTTAGTCAATATACAGGATATTCTATAGATAAAGTAAGGAATTAAGTTACACGCTTAATTGATATATGAATTTTTAAAAAACATGATACAGGAAGGCTACGGTGTAAGCATTAAGCTTCATGTGCTGGCAGCCCTCAAGTAAAATAACAAAGGAGAGAGAGACTTGCTGATTAAGAAAGAGAGAAACAAAAGGGGATAAACAGCACAAATGACGAACAATAACAATACAATTATTAACTTGCATTTGTGCCTAAATACCCCCTCCTTTCCCGGATTTAGATATATATAGAAAGACTCGTATTATAAAATGATTCCAGATTAAATTTCTGCTTTGGTTCTGTTACTGTACAATTAGTATCTGAAATGTATTCCTGTACCTTCTTGCTTTAATTCAAACCAATTTCTGTGCTTAAATCCCCACTCCCTCTCCTCCCCACCGTCTTATTTATTGTTAAAACAAATAGAGAACACATGAATACGACAAATATGATCATAACTAACCCCATCCGTATTGCCTGTAACTGCAATGCAAGCTAATAATCTTTTAATTTAAAAACTTAGACCCGAGATGATGGCATATCTATGCTGTGTACGGATAGTATTTGAGCTTCATGACCGCGTCGTCCTAAGCAACCAAATACCTTCTTAAGTCCGTTTTGGAATTTATGATATTGAAAGGTATAAATGAATGGATTGATCCACATGTTAGTGAAAGCGATACAGATTGTTGCGTGAAAAAATGTCCCCCTGATGTTGATATCTACTCCAAGACAATAGAGAAGGTAGTAGAATTTAAGAGGTGCCCAGCAGGTAGCGTAACACAAGCTCAATGAGAGCATAGTCTTCACGGCATTCCTCCTTGCAAGTTCCCTGTAGTCTTTGGCCTGATGGACTGATCCTACGGAAGTTGTTGGTCCCCGGCGCAGCGTCTTCAAGATGCGAACGTACATGCAGAACATGAGGGAGAAGGTGACCATGAAAAACATAACGAATGTGTGGATGCCTATTGCTGGTTGCATAATTGTGTTGGGCCAGATAAAGATTACGCATGACTGATCTTCCACCTTGGTTAAAGTGATCAGGTAACTCTCATTCAGAAGACCAATCATCCAAGGAATAAGGGAACAACCGATCACCAGTTTGTTATTTACCTGCCTTCTGTATCGTATGGGATAAATAACCGCGCAATATCTTTCCAAAGTCAACATAAGCAAATTGACTAATGTAGCTATAAACGTTGACCAGTAAAAATACTGGGAGTACCATACACCGCAAATGAACCTGGCCAATACCGGGCTTTCACTAGGAAGAGGTGGTTTGGGCAAAACAAAATTAGCAAGGAGAAGTATCGAGGAGATACCATCTATAAGCGATTGATTCACAATAAGTAGATTTGTAGTGTCTTGGAGCTCCTTAACTCTTGCAATTACGTAAAGAACAAGTCCGTTGCCAGTTATCCCGAGTGTGCTAAATGAGATGTAAATAATCAAAGTTGGTAGCAGCAACTCGTTGGATACTTTGCTTTCGTTGGCGGTGCTAGTCGATGCGGTATTCAGTTCAATCTCCATAATTTATGGACACAAATCTCAAACAAATGTTAACATCAGCTTAACTGTTTTCAAATTTGCCTCAAGCGATTACAACAAAATTAAATCATAGACGTACAGTAGACGCAGGAGCCAAACAATTCTCAAATGTCACAACCTAATTAGTGTTTTCGAGACAGATGGATGCGAACAACCAAGAATAATATTCTCATAGGATGAGAATTGTATGTCACTTAGAATGGACTAATTTCATTCGTTGTAAATGTCTACTCTGCCTGCACACCCACGCTATTCAAACACATACGTTGTTGATCTACGAATGAGCGACAGAAAATGTTTTGATTATCATCTCCTCAATCTTTGAACATGAGTAAGATAATGATTACTGCCGAAATCCTCGTAGGCCAAGGTTAGTCAAACAAGAAAAGTCAATACTGAATTGTCGAACCGTCTTGTTTTTAATTAGTGAAATATTGTGGAAGCCATATCCCAAGATGGAACCTTATCAATCTAAAATGCATTTTATCGTGCTGTGATTTATAAGACTTATTCATGTACGCCTAATGTCGATGGAATTATTTGTAAAATTATCATTCGAATTTTCATTAAAGATTAATTTTTCGAATGAACCCTTTTCAAAAATGTTAAAGTAATCTTTTATTAGAAGTATCTCTTGAATAGCTAAGGCTGCATCCGCGCTCAAAATGCAATGGATTGATTCAATTGAAAGAACAAATTTAAATGGAAGAACGTTCGAAGTCAATGTGTTCTCTTTCTTCTTCTTCTTCTTGATTCCTTCTATTGTCTGCCGTTTTAAATTTGACATCAGAAATATTTTTTTTCTTCAACTTTCTTTCAATATCATACAAAACAAATTATACATATACAAATCCTATCGATTTGACGTTTTGAATTTTCTTTCCTTTATTTCTTTCTCGACGAAATGGCTTAGCAAGTGTTTGACCAAATTTCCGGAATAGGGCACATTAAAGGTACTATGTCCCATTTGCAAACTTAAAGGTTAAATCCCAACAGCATTTGAAAGATAATACTAATTTAGAACTTCCCTAGAAAAAGGGGGTTTGAAAATGTCTTTAAGTGGGAAAATAACGACTATAAGTTGTCGAATCGACTTAGGAGCTATACAGCCAGTAGGTAATAGTCTGAATTTCATACCATTGTACCGAAGTGTCGAACGTTTTATGCTGCGCAAAGATTCAATCAATTTAATTTTGGCCATTACAAGAAGTGAGTTATTGATGTTGACAAAAGCTCATGTACCCTTTTTTATGTATGTTATTACCAAATAAAACAAAAGCCAGTCAGTTACTCAATAGTGTCTGACAGTGAAGTCTAGTAAGTAAACGGGTTTCCTTGCATAATTTGAATATTCGGACACTGCTAACGTTTAAATTTCACAGATAGGACATACATGACATATTCATAATTCCTGCAAAGTTCTACTGAATTTGATGTTAACTGCAAAAGGGACATAGCATCTTTAATAGTCGATCTTCTTTTCATGAATTATCAAACAAAGCAATGCATGGTACGATATGATGGATAAAAGATTCTCTTTTTCACTTGCCATCAGAAGTATAGACAATTTGTTATAAAACTTGGTTTGTTGCAACATTAGCTACTACTACAACTATTTTGACCGAAAACCTAATTTTGCTTTTATAATCAGATCTTGTTCGGTCGTCACCCTGTCTAAACCTAATGTAGATTTGATGTTTCTATTTAAAGAAACTGACATATAAATATAGAAACATAATTGCTTCAAAGTAACAACACAGAATCTAACTGAGGCAAAAATATCGCTTGGGCTGAAAAAGATATTGACATTCTCAGATGTAACAAGAAGCCAATTTTAGATTTTACTGGGGATTGGAACAGACACATTTTGCAATGCGATTCAAGGTGAAACCTATTAAGATCGATTGGATATTTGAAAAGAAATAAATGTTCAAAAAAAATTGAATCTATTGAGATTCAACGAGCATTTTTCCCTATAAATGAAACTAAATTCAGAAACCGGATTCGATTAACAGTTCACAAGTCGCATAAATATTTTAATTGTGACACAGTATCATGGGTTATACCAAAGGCTTCAAGATTTATTAACTGCTTTGAGAACAAGATTAATCTATACCTGGTTGATGACTTACACGTATACACATGCTTTCTTTCAGGGGCGGCCGAGCAACTTCTAACGTGGGGGGGGGGCACCAACAAAAAGGGGCACTTTCTGGGGGGGGGGGGGGAAGGGCATCTACAGTGGGAAATCTCAAAGCGAAAATACACATTTGTTTAGACATTGATATATACCCCTACATTATCAGGGATGGTTTCAATATTTGTTTCTCTTTATACATCATACAATATATTGCTTAAGCATTGTACTTTGCAGTTGAGTGTGATGTCTGAATATCCATTTACGAGCGAGCGAGAATTTTTTTTAAAGATTTGTGAGTTCGCATTGCGAAAAATTACATCTTATAAAGAGGAAAATACACAACCTTGATGGGGTTATAAGCACACTCTCATAACGGAAGAGTGAAATGACCTTTGATAAGTAACATAATTATACCATTTATAAATGCGTGGGAGCGTAGCGAGCGAGCTTTGGGGGAAATTGCTTAAAGTCGCATTACATTAGGGGCACGTTTAAAGATGGGAGGAGAAGGGGGACAATATCGAAAGGAATAAATTAAGACACTTATTACGAAGGAAAAGAAGCATGTGTGAAAGTACAAAGGATAACTATCAGATGTGAAAATGAGGCACTTCTTACACCTGGAAAGAAGCACTAACCAGGGATGAAAAAGGGCACTTATGTGTCGACAGAAATGGGGCACCAATCAGATTCTGACAGGGGCATTTATATGAGGTGAAAGGGGAATGGGTCCCTTATTAGAAAGGAACAGGGGTACGTATCATTGCTAAAAAGGGAACTTATCGCACCTGAGGGCACTGACCAAATATGAAAAGGGGCACATTTGAGAATAAAAAGGGGCACTTAAAATAAAGGAAAATTTGCGTTTTTTTATGGAAAAGGGGCACCAGTCAAGATTTTAATAAGGGCATTTATCGGAGGTGTAAGGGCGATTTCATGAGAAGGGGGCAGTAGCTTTTATTAAAAAGAAAATAGTCACATGTCAAAATAAACGGGACACTTATCAGAGATGAAAAGGGGTTATTATGAGAAAGAGAAGGGGCACTTTAATATAAGAAGGAAAAAGAGCGTTTATTAGGAAGGAAAAGGGGAAGGTGTCAAAATACAAGGGGCATTTATTAGATGTGAAAAGGGGCACTTATCAGAGATGAAAAGAGCAATTATCGGAGGTGAAGGGGGCACTTATCTGAAGTGAAAAGGATATAGCTCCGTTTAGTCTCATTTGACAACGCCCCCTATAGTCAGAGTACAGCAGCCTATAAACATGTTAGTCTATGGACTTTTACCCCCAAAAAAAATCGTTAACAATTTATTTTTTGTTTAAACGAAAAGCACATCCACCCCGACGTACGTTATCACTAGCTCTTTCATTGGAACCCTCATGTCCCATTGACTTTTGAAAGTTTACCCACCGTAATTTGGTCGAAATATGTCGCCAGCTCGCCATTGCCTTTATAACGCATGTGCAACAAGTCGAACTTTGGACGCAATTTACCACTCGATTGTAAGGTTATAAGTCAAGCACACGAAGGACAAGAAGCATGAATTATCATAGATCAGTTCTGATTTGTTCATTATGTTCATTTCAGCCAACCCCCCCCCCCCCCACCGTAATTTTTTCATTTAGTATAGGCAAGCATTTTGCCGAGGTAAGCAAAAACATGAATATTCATGAACACCATGGACTATTCGATTATTAACAGACTGTGTACCACATCAAACTCCCCTACTTGCAGTCAAGTATTTCATTGTATTATGTAGTTTGGTAGGTTTATTTTACTAAATGTTTAATTATCATATATCAATGATAGTTTAAAGATATGGAAAAGGTTCTTGTATTTTATATTTAGCAAAGCAGTCTGACATACAAAATCACTATCAAGTGTCGTCTGATCCGCCGATTGCCGTCTGCTATACACGCGAACTAGCTACGTTTGTGCTGGCGAAAATGAGACACCCAGAGCAATATGAGTAACTTCTCGTACCTCAGAAGGTTAATTTACCATAGATGAAAAGGGGCACTTATAAGAGTGAAAAGGGGCATTTATGAGACGGGGAAGAGGAATTTATTATAACGGAAAACGGGCACATGTTAAAACTAAAGGTGCGTTTATCTAAGTTAAGAAGGGGCAGTGATTAAAAGGGGAAGGGGACTTCTTACAAAGGGAAAGGGGTACTTGTCAAATTAAAAAGGGCACCTCTCAGGTTTGACCAGGGCATTTATCAGAGGTGCATGAGGCACTACTCAAAAATGAAAAGGGGCACTTTTCGTACCTGAAACGGGGCACTTATTAGAGATTAATAAAGGCACTCATGATAATGGAAAAATTGACAATTAATGCAAAGGAACAAATCTCAAAGAAAAAGGAGCACGTGTCAAAAATGGCAATTATTAGAGGTGAAAAGGAAGAGGGGCACGTTCCAAAGTAAAGGGCCCGTGCCCCCCGGGAGGGCCGCCTCTGCTTTATTTACAATTAGGAAGAAACAAATCATACCGGAGTTGAAAAGGGCTGCCATGGGGCTAATCAAGACTAGAGACTGCCGAGCGACGAATCATCTACTGCTTTCTGTCCTAAAATCTAACCAAGTGAACTGAATTACGAAATTTCCTTGAATTTTGTTTGTGTAGTTGCCCTGCCTAGCATCTGGAACTTTGCTCACCCTCTGAATACTGAACGCATGTTATGTAATATCATCTGCTGTTTGATGCTTGCCCAACAAAGAACTAATCGTCATTATTGTGCACATCTCTCGTACCGGTTTGGCCGAACTCTTCTAATCTATGGCCATGCCGCTTTGTAGGGAAGTACGCCATCTGTTGGCAATGTAGGAAATAGTCTTCACCACAGGTTAGGCTAGCAGTGCTCAGAAGTATTGCTTCAAAAATGTCACTCGATTAGGATTCTGAATATCTGGGAAAATGTAGAATCGATGCTTATGAATTAAATAAATACCTAATTTCATTTGTTAATGACATTACAAACACGTTTGTTTTCTTCTTCGTTCTCCTTACAATAGCTCTGTAGAAATCTATAATGAATATGAAAATAATGTAAACAACCATTACCTTATTTCTTTCATACGTTGGTGTAGCATTCTAGATATTTCATTGTACACAAAAAAAGTTGGACGCATAATGATAACAACCTTACAATAATTGTAAGGTCTTAGTTTCCATTGGATTTCTGTAGGAAAAGATTAACCATTACATGAGTGGATTTAAGGTACATATTTGCTTCTTTCAAATGGCAAGGACAATGTTTAGGCTCCTTTGTGTATGTTGCCGTGGAAAACATGCCTGTTTTGGGGTATGGGTGTGCACAGGAGAGATGAAAGATTATTTACATAATGTATTCATTTGAAACTGTCACATACCCCCCCCCCCTTCCCCCACATACCCCCTCCCACACCACCTTTTCACGGATTATTATAACTTGTTTATGATTTATCTCTGTATATGTTTGAATAGTACATTTTAATACAAAATCTTTCTTTAAAAAAAGATTTATCAATATTTGTCTATAATATATTTTTCTTTCTTTCAGTATATTTCTATATATATCTCTCTCTCTCTTTGATACAAACACACACTCACGCACGCACACACACACACACACACACACACACACACACATCCTTTCTAAATTGCTGTAAATAACTGCCCTAATCTTCATCACACTTTCTCATTATTTCTTACTCTTACAAAACACAAAACATGCAAAACTGCGTGTTCAAACCCTAACGTGTACAAGATTCATTACCTTCTTATCATAATATGTTAACGTCGTTGTTTCCCCTTCAAATGTCAAAGACAAAGCTTAAAGGCTATAAGTCCACTCCAAAAATAATTTGTTTGTAATAGATGCATAATGCTTCATTATGCTTCTAGTAAATTGTCCTTTATATTATTTGCTGATGACACAAATATGTTTTTGTCTGGTAAATCTGTTCAGCAACTGAATAGGGATTTGAAAACAGAATTGGAGAAGGTTTAATGCTGGTTTTATGCTAATAAATTAAAGGTCAACATGACCAAAACTAATTATATGGTGTTTAAAGGTAGAAATATCAATTTCGATGTTGATGAATTACATGTGCAATTAAATGATAAATATTTATCCAGAGTCTGTTCAACAACAATTTTAGGAATATATGTAGATGAAGGCTTAAACTGGAAGACACATGTTAACCACATTGCCTCCAAGATTTCAAGTGCAATAGGTATTCTTTATGTTGTACATAAATTATTTCCTTTGCCAATCTTATGTAACCTTTATAATACATTGCTGCTTCCTTACTTGTCGTATGCAAATATTGTTTGGGGCAACTGCTCAGTAACCCTTCTGAATAGACTTTTAATTTTTCAAAAGAAAGCCATACGCTTGATAACCAAATCTTCCTACCGAGCACATACTGCACCCCTATTTAAACGGATGAATATTTTAAATGTTAATTCTATATATATTATGCAGCTTGGTCAATTCATGTTCCAGTACAAACATAACAACTTGCCACCTGTCTTTGATTAAATTTTTATACTGAACTCTTCTATTCATTCATATGCTACAAGAAATGCAAATAGTTTCCATATACCCATAGCTAAGACTTCTTTTTTTTACAAAAACGGATACCCTTCAATGGACCTATGTTATGGAGTCATCTTCCACCTGACATCAAAAATCGTTCTTCATTGTATTCATTTAAGGCTAAGTTAAGATTATTCCTGTTAATGGGGCTTTCACATATACACTCCGGGGCCCGTACGGCGAGTAAAAACAGACATTTTGGGAATTTTCGGCCGGTGTCCGGCCGGCTACCGTAAGGATCCTACGGGCGCCGGAACAGTTTTTGAAGCCGTACGGGCGCCGTGGTGCTGAGTCGGCTGCTCCCAATTCTCCCGGCGTTTTTATCTGACTGTTAGGTCGTAAAGAGCCCGTGAAGGGCCCGCAGGGCACCTTACGGGTCCCGTGCGGGCTCTGGACGGTGTCCGGACGGGCCCCTCACGATTTTTGGGGGTCAATTCTCATGAAAAATCTTTACGGGAACCTTGAGGTGCGGATTTCAGAGGACACATAGTTCAGTGCACCGCACGGGACCCGGCCGGTCCCCGGCAGGGCACCTTGAGGACCCCGGCCGGGTCCCGGCAGGGCACCTTTCGGGAGCCACGGGTGCACCTGCTCATCGGACGGAGCACGTAAGCTTACCGGCCGGCATCCTTACGTGCGCCTTGCATTTCACTCGACCAATTTTCACCGGGCACCTCCCGGGCGCCGCAGAATATGTGACCACACATGCCGTAGAAAAGAAAATCGGAAGGTTCCCGTACGGTCTCTTAATCCACGGCAAGCCGCCGGGTAGGGGAAATCGTACGGGGCCCGGTTTATATGTGACCTAGGCATTAGTAACCCATCCTTTACAACATTCACACATAGGTAGATGCACCCCCCCCCCTGTCTTTGATATTTTCTCCCTCTTCTTTCTCGTTATTGGTACCACCTCATCATTTTACCTTATATTTACTTTTAAGTTTTAATTGTATAATTATTTTTTTATTATTGGGGGTAGTCCTCGACAAATCATTTTTGATTTTTGACTACCCCTTTTTAAAACATTCATTGCTCCAACTGGAGTCGTTTTATATATAATGTACATGTTCTATTATTGTATTGTATGTATGTATTTAATTTTATGTAGCTCCCTATGTTTTGCATTTGTGGAGAAATAAATTGAACTTGAACTTGAATGAGTAAAATCGGATAACTAACAAGGAAGTTAAGATTTTTTGTAAATGTATGAAAAAGCATGGAACAACGGAAATCACTACACAGATTACTTATTTGGTTATCAGTTTGTGACGTCATTGCCTCACTATGTATCAATTGCTTTATATATTTGTTATCCAATTAATTTCCCCTTTTATCCCCCAAAACATGATTTTCCGAAACCTTTGCCCAGGTTATAGGATTTGTATCATATTGCGTGCGTGACAAATTACGTGTCCACACCCTAACGTGTACATAAAATCACAACTTTTCTTTTCATGATTGTTAATGTTGATGATGATGATGAACAGTATTTGTATGGCGCCATATATCTGTTTCAAAAAACATTCAAAGGCGCGAGCTCCTTCAATACAATTAGCATTTAAATGTCTGAAGGAAGATGTGAGTTTTGAGTGAAGCTTTGAAGTGGTCCAGGTTGTCAATTTCGCGAATAGATAATGAAAGGGAATTCCACAGGCGAGGAGCAATGGAGGAAAATGCCCGGTCGCCATATCCCTTGAGATAAGTAATGGGCATCTGGAGAGCAAGGCCAGATGAGCGAAGTCCAGGGCGAAGATGACGCCGCTCGATTACAGATGACACATATGCTGGGGTCTGACTATGAATGCCTTACATGTGAGCAGCAGGACCTTGGATTCAATTCTGCTCTTGACAGGAAGCCAATGTAGCTCAGCCAGGACAGGAGAGATGTGATCCTCGCTTCCTCAGCCAAGCAAACGTGCTGCTGCATTCTGTACAGCTTGAAGTCTGTTGAAGGTTGCAGAAGGAAGGCCAGCTAGAAGACTGTTACAGAAATCAATTCTAGATGCAAGGAGTGAATGGATAAGGCTTTCTGTTGCCATCCTCGTAAGCAATTGTCTAATGGCTGCAATGTTAATACGAAGCTGGAAATAAGTCTGGCATACCTGTGAAATGTGCCTGTCCATTTCATGGAGTGATCGAAGTAGACCCCAAGGTTACGGCCGCTTACCGTAGGAGAGACAGACACATTGCCAACCTGGAGGTTCATGGAGCTGATCTTGTTCCTCATGTTTGGTGAGGAAATGATAAGGTATTCAGTCTTGTCATCATTGAGTTTTATGAAATTCTTCACCATGCATTGACGGATATTGGCAAGGCACGAGGTCATCCTCGCAACTAAGGCCTTTTCATCAGTTGCCACTCTTGGGTTAAATGTCACATACACCTGAGTGTCATCTGCGTAGAAGTGGACTTGTAGAACATGTTGACGGGCTACGTTCCCAAGAGGGGAAGTGTACAACGTAATAATAATATCGGTCCGAGGACGAAACCCTGTGGAACGCCGTACGCCAAGGAAGCTTCATCCGACACAGTTCCATCGATTTTCACAGTCTGTTGTCTGCAATGAAAATGTGACCTAAACCATTCCAGGGAAGTGTCATCAACCTTGAAGTCCCGTAGCAGCCTCTGGAGAAGGACTTTGTGATCAATTGTATCAAATGCAGCAGATAAGCCTAAAAGAATTACCATAACTGCGTTCTTGTTGTCGACTGCCCTCAGGATGTCATTATATATTTTCAGGAGAGCAGTCTCCACGCTGTGGGGCTCTAGTACGCAGACTGCATGGTCTCATGAAGGTCGTAGACCTAAAGGTGTGATGTCAGTCTTTTTGCATGTCAGTCTTTCTCGAGGACTTTGGCGAGGAAAGGCATGTTAGATATAGGCCGATAACTGCTCATCTGACCACGATCTAGGGATGACTTTCCTTCCTGTATATAATTAGCATTGACTATCTTTGAGATAAGCATGGTCATCAGCTCATCATTATCCTTCACAACTGAGGTAGGAATTGGATCCAAGGAGCGTGACTTCGCAGGGGCCCTTCGAATACTTGTGGTTGCTATTATATTTATCATTCTTATTATTACCTATATTATTAGTAGTATTTATTGTTATCATTATCCTTATCAATATCATTACCATAACCATTTTCATTATCATTATTATCATTAGTATTATCATAAATTATTCTTGTATTACCGTTGTTGTCATTATTATTGATATAATTACTATTTTCAATATTAGTATTTATTATCACCATTTCATTACTATAATTTCTGTATCATCATCATCTTTATCAATATCATCATCAACATAATCATTATCGCCATTACCATCAAAAAACTATATTAATGAATTAGGGGATCGTCGTCCACTTTAGGAATGATCATGAACATTATAATAAAATAAAAAAACACTAAGGACCTACACTACTTGTTTTACACTGTTTTAACGTATTTAATTATTCTCTTCCATTTCTTTTCTTTTCCAAATAAAAAGTCAGTAGCGTTTTTCAAAATAATAATTATGATTTAAATTTTTACTCTTAACTAACGCTGGTCGAACATGTATACTTTAAAACAAAGCTTACTCTTTTTACAGCAATGTCACTACTCTAGTTAATGTCACTACTCTGTGCAATCTACGGCAAAAAAAACGAACAAATGAGAAATAGTTTCTACTTTTTTTCTTCAAATTAAAAGTCAAAGGTATCGGTAATTAGTTGATTGATCGGGAATGAAATGGCATCCACGAGTTTACATGTCTCACCTTAATATTAATCATAATTTTGATGATAAAAAACAGGGAAAAAGCTTAGCCACGAATTGAAAATGATGACAGACAAAGTTCAAGCAGAGCGCGCCAACGAGTTTCATGATATTACTATCGTTGTGAGATATCGCACCTGTCAATTCGTTGTAGTGGAAAAATTAACAGTCAGCAAACATGTTAACATTGTGAAATGTATATTTACAATGGACATCAACAAACATAATTAGTCTACGCGTGTATCAAATCTGAAGAAAACAAATTTCATTTCGTGTGGATTATTGATTTTGCGTGCAGAAATATGGAAAACTAGAAAATTGGAATATCAATTCATCAGATGGCGAGACATAATAGCTGGGATGTAAATGGGAGGTTTCTGAAAAATGTCAAAGGAATGGGGTAACAATAATAATCAGAAGGTTTGAACATTTGCATGTTGGTAATTTGGACATTGGAAGATTAACAGTTTATAAGATTCTGAAATCATAATGATGATAATAACTATAAATGGATTGCTTGAAATGGGACTACCCTGTTGTTTTAAAGACAATTGAATTGATAATTGATAACGGGTAGTTTATATATTGATAACTATATCGTCTTTTCAAAAATACATATTCATGTACATCTATGTGACATTTACATTTGAAATATTTTATTCAATGCAATACATGGCAGTCTACACGCTTAATTTATAGATGAATAAGATAAACATGATATAGGAAGAATACAGTGTTAGCGTGAAGTTTAATGTCCTTGCATCCCTCAAGTAAACTATCAACGGAGAGAGTGACTTGCTGATTAAGGAAGAGAGAACAAAAAGGGGTAAACAGCTTAAATGAAAATAACAATAACAATACAATTGTCGTCTTTAATTTGTGCCTCAATACCCCCTCAATTCCCGGATTTTTATATATATAGAATGACTCGTACTGTAGAAGTATTTGAGATTAATTTTCTGCTTTGGTTTTTTAAATTTTACAATAAGTATCGAAATGTTTTCCTCTATCATTTTGTTTTAATTCAAACCAATTTATATGCTTTAATCTCCCTATATTTCCCTACCGTCTTATTTATTAAAGGGCAAGTCCACTCCAATTTTTTTTATACTTTCAATAGAAGCAGAAGAATCAAACAAACCAATCAAAAAAAGTTTGAGCAAATTCGGATAACTAATACGAAAGTCATGTCCTCACTATTCATCAATTGCTTTATATATATATTAATCCCATTATTTCCCCTTTTTATCCCCCGAAACTTGATTTCCCTAGGCCTTTGCCAAGGTTATATGATTTGTATCATATTGCGTGCATGACATTTCTCAAAATCTTTTAAAAACTTTGAAGAATTGACACTATTTTCTGAATATTGTATATTTATAATTTGCCCATAAATATAAGAGAAAAAAAAAAGATCATCATTTCGTCAAAATCTGAGAATTAAACTCCTAAGCAGAGATAAATCATAAGGATCAAATAATATGATATTAAGACAACATAAATTTTAATATGATTTTGCATACAGTTTTAGAAAGTCGGAGAACCAATCCCGACTAGCACTCGTGCTAACTTTTGGTTCTCCCTTAACAACATTTTATATTTTTAAGTTTAATAATATCCCTTATTTGAATCACTTATACGTTATTGGAACTCTGTGAATTTCAATTCCAGCCACAAATTTCTACGTATAATATTAAGTTATAGCTAATTCACATGTTTGATATGACATGATATATGATTAACTTAATTTGTACATTATGGTTCAACTATGGATATTTTCTTTTTCTTTGTAACCCATGTACATAAATATGTATACGACATGTTCAGTTCAGTTCAGTTCAGTTCATTTTATTCAAAACCACACAAAGCATGATATAATCTGTTACATAAAAAAGAGACTGGTAATAGAACATCAATCAACATATTCTAACTTGATTACATCATAAACTGAATGGTTTTAGGACCCCTTTAGAAGCTAAGCTTGTGAGCGGGGCCCTATAGTCAACAAAATACATACATTTACAGTAAAAAGAATGTTACGTATGATTATACAATGGATGAAAATACTAAGCTGCAGAATATAGAACATACAAATACTCTCTCAACACACACACACACACACACTCACACACACACACAGCAGTCACACTGATGAATAGGTCCTTAGTGGTCAAAAAGCATTTCAGAATAAGAAATTACTAAGATGCAAATAAAAACTATGTCAGTCTTTCAAGTAGGTACATTTTAGATAACCTTCTAAACCTAGAAAGAGTTGTACTATTTTTTATATCATCAGGCAGACTGTTCCATTCTTTAATGCAAGAGATATGGAAAGAGGTCAGAGTGACATTTGTTCTTGCAAAAGGCTGACGAATAAGACACCTTTGACGTGTATTATAATTATGAATTTGCGAGTTCTGACGGAATAAATCTTTTAACGTACATTCATGAGGCATAGACTTAAGATTAAACATAAACAATATGCAATTGAACGACACAAGTCCACTTAGTGGTAACATTCTTAGTCGAAGGAACAATGGAGAACTTGGATGTCTATAATAAGAATTAGTAATAAGCCGTATTGCCTTCTTCTGCCATACTCTCAACTTATCAAGATATGACTTAAAAGTGTTTCCCCAAGCAACATTACAATATGTCAAATAAGGAAGAATAATACTATTATATAATGTTATCAGCACTCTTTCAGGTAAAATAAATTTCATCTAAAAATGACACCTACACTACGGGACAACTTTGTGCATACAGCATCTAAATGATTTCTCCAAGATAAATGCTCATCCATGATTAACCCTAAGAACTGAACATTTTCACTAAGCGCAACATCATGGCCTCCAACATTAAGCAAAGTAATGTCATCTGGAAGCTTTTTACCCTTGGAGCGAAAAATAACACATTTGGTCTTTTGAACATTCAACGATAACTTATTACAACAATACCATGCATACAGTTTCTGAATCTCTTGATTCGCAATTAGTAAAAAATCTTCAGCCTTCTTATCAGCCAACAGCAAGCTGGTATCATCAGCAAAAAGTGAGTATGATAATAATGTTGATGAGTGTATTATATCATTTATATAGATCAGAAACAACAGGGGACCAAGCAGGCGCGGATCCAGGATTTCTTAGGGGGGGGGGCCCACTTTTTTTTTTTTGGTCCGAAAAAAATCGTAACAGCCAGCCGCTAAATAAGCGGGGGGGGGGGGGGAAGGACACTTTTTTTTGGGGGGGGGGGGGGTCTCGAAATTTTAAAAATTGACATTTTGTTCCGTTGGGGGGGGGGATGAGGTCACCTTTTTTAGGTCAGCCATTGGCATTTTTTTAAATTTTTGTAATTAAAAAAAAAAAAAAAAAAAAAAAATCACAGAAAGGGGGGGGGGGTTGCTCCAAAATACACACATAAAAACACCGAAGGGGGAGGGTCAACCCCCTAACCCCTTCCCCCTCCCCCCCTTCCGTACGTGCCTACTCGTCTGAAAATAGTTTTTCCCCTCCCGCGCAAAGCGCGGAAGCTTTTACGTTTCATTAAATCATTAGAAAAAGAAGACGATTCGTTGTACAGTTTTTTACTCTTAATCCTCGTCTTAATTCATCCCCCTTTCCCGCGCAAAGCTCGGAAGCTTTTACGTTTCATTAAATCATTAGAGAAAAAAGACGATTCGTTGTACCGTTCTCGACTCTTAATCCTCATCTGAATTCAGTTTTCCCCTCCTCCCTCCCGCGCGAAGCGCGGAAGCTTGTACGTTTAATTAAATCATTAGAGAAAGAAGACGATTCGTTGTACCGTTCTCGAAAATAATCCTCGTCTGAATACAGCATCGACGTTTCATTAAATTATTATAGAAAGAAGACGATTCGTTGTACCGTTCCCGAAAATTATCCTCGTCTGAATTAAGTTCCCCCTGCCCTCCCCCGCGCGTAGCGCGGAAGCTTTGACGTTTCATTAATTCATTAGAGAAAGAAGACGATTCGTTGTACCGTTCTCGACTCTTAATCCGTGTCTGAATTTCAAATATGTTCTTTGTCTATTCCCTTTTCTTCCTACGTCCTCTTCCTTTACACTCCTCTCTTTTTTGGCCGGCGTTTATTGGGGGACCCCCCCCCCCCCCACCACCACCGCCCCCTGGCTACGCGCCTACTGTCAGATGAACATTATGTTGATACCTTGTCCGCCCCGGAAGCTCAGGGGTTTAAGGTTTTAATTTACGGTCAGATTAGCATTCAGGGGTCCGCCTTAGCGCCCTAGACGGGGTCCAGGGGGCAGAGCCCCGGAAGTTCAGGAGTTTAGGCATTTAATTACGGTCAGATGAGCATTATTTTGATACCTAATTGTTTAAATGGCAGGTCACTAATTGGCTTGGGGTTCAGGGGGCGGAGCCCCGGAATCTCAAGTGTTTTAGGCACTCAATTACGGTCAGATGAGTATCGAGGGGCCCGCCTAAGGGCTCTTGGTTGGGTCCAGGGGGCAGATCCCCCAGAATCCCAGAGGTTTCAGGCGTTTAATTACGGTCAGATGAGCATTTTTGATACCTTATTATTTGTGACACTAGCAGGACACTATTTGGCGTGGGGTCCAGGGGGCAGAGCCCCCAGAAATCAGGGGTTTTAGGCATTAAATGACCGTCATAATATGAGCACCTAAGGGCCCGCCTTAGGGCCCTAGGTGGAATCCAGGGGGCAGAGCCCTTAGGATTTTAGGCATTAATTTTAATCATGGTCAGATGAGCATATTTTGATACCCCATTATAATGTGACACTGGCAGTTAACTATTTTTTCTTTCTCGCTCTCTTTCTTTCTATTTCTCTTTAATATACTTTTTCAAAGAAAGTGTGGGGGGAGGGGCTCGAGGATCCCGATCCCCGCCGTTCCGCGGGCCCTGATATGTAGGCATCTCAAGAAGCATTTTCTTGCCTGGCTGTAAATTTAGGAATTTGTCATTTTCCAACAAACGCATGAAGTGAGGAAAATTATCTCATTTCAGCATTATTTGTTAACCACCGTTATGGAATTATAAATAAACCACGTTTGAATTCTATTTCTCCAACCCCCCCTCCCCTATCAGTATGCCAGTGCCCCCCCCCCCCCCCCTCCTCCGATCTACACCTTGTTGGCGGGAAAATTGCAACTGATATCCCCCTTCTTTTCTTTTCTTCTTCCTATTTTGTCCTTCCCTTTATCTCCTCTTTATCTTTTTTCTTTCCCTTTCCTTCCTTCTCTTTTATTTTATTTTATTGGGGGGGGGGGGGAGGGGGGAGGCAAGTCCTCCCCCCCCCCCCCCGATCTCCTTCTTCCCTTTTTTCTTTTCTTCTTCCTCTTCTTTTTTTCCCTTTCTCTCCTCTTTCCCTTCTTTTCCTTCTCTCTCTCTCCTTTTTTTTTTTTTTTTTTTTGCGGGGGGGGGGGGGCCAAGGCACGCTCGGCCCCCCCCCCTGGATCCGCGCCTGGGACCAAGAACAGAACCCTGAGGTACACCATATTTAATAGAAGCAAGTTGAGAATTAGTACCATTCACCACAACAAATTGTGTCCTGTCAAACAAATAGCTTTGGAACCAAGACAATGCTACACCACGTATTCCATAATGCTCAAGTTTTCTGAGGAGGATGCCATGGTCAATGGTATCAAACGCCTTAGATAGATCTAAGAATATCCCCAAACAATACTTGTCTCCATCAATAGCTTTTATGATATTACTTAATAAATTAAACACACCCTTTTGTGTGGAGAAGTGCTTACGGAAACCACACTGCTGAGGAATCAAGATATTCTTTTTAGATAGAAACTCATTTAAGCGTTTATAAATTATTTTCTCAAGAATTTTAGAAAAGATTGGTAACAATGCTATTGGCCTGTAATTAATGACGTTTTTACGGTCAGATTTTTTATACACTGGTACCACTTTAGCTACTTTGAGTTTATCAGGAACAACTCCCTGAGATAAAGACATATTCATGATTTTACACAAGGGATCAATAAAAATGTGAATGCACTCCTTAATAATCCTAGGTGAAATATCATCAGAACCACTAGATTTAGATGGTTTCAAAGACGACACAATATCGATGATCTCAGATTTTGAAGTTGGTTTTAGAAACATTGACGCATTATCATCACACTGTTTCATATAATCTTGAAAAGATTGTGGTACTTGGGGAATGTCTGCACTGATTTTCATGGGTAATCCAATGAAATATTTATTAAAACTTTCAGCCTTATCCTTGGCAGATGAAAGAAGTACTCCATTAAAATCCATCTCTTGAGGAAGTGAATTCCTATTTGACCGACCTAACAATTCATTGATATGAGACCAAGTTTTCCTAATATCACCTTTAACACTGTGGAACAAATCATTGTAATAATTTTGCTTGGCTATACGAAGAGTATTAACCAAGACATTCTTATAATCAATATATTTCTTTTTATTCTCAGCTGTTGGTCTCTTGACATAACTACCATAAAGCTTATGTTTATGATTTATTGTTTTCAATAAACCACGAGTTACCCATGGCTTTTTACATTTACTTTTTATCGATACCTCAATTAATGGGAAACATAATTTATATAATTCCAGAAATATTTGTAGAAAATGTTCATAACTCATTGACGCCTTCCAGTGAAGGCAGAGCCTGCCAAGAAATGTCAGCTATTAAAGTGTTGCTTGAACCTTGAGATTGTTTCATGTTATTTTTGTTAGCCACTTGAATACATTTTGTTACCTTGTCTCTTGTTGTTTTTAATAAATTCAAATTCAAATTCGAATTCATTGATTTGTATATCAATAGTTTATCAAAATTCACATTTGTCATGATTTAACTGGAAAAAATTACTCTATATTTGTGCATCTGCACAAAAAAACATATTACTATCAATTTAACTTCGATGCTGTAGTGAAGAAAAAAATAGATTTTTAAGGAGAAAATAGGAAAATTTATATTATCAATATAAAGAAAATAATTAGTGAATAGTAAGGAAATGATGTCAAAGACTCATGAGTAAGTTGCCAATTTGTATTTTGATTTTCAAAGTTTTTCCTGTCATTACAAATTCATAACTTTCTTATTAGTTATCCGATTTTGCTCAAACTTTTTTGAGTGGTTTTGTCTGATTTTTCTGCTTCCATTATAAGATACTTAATTTGGAGGGGACTTGACCTTTAAATAGATATATAGAACACATCAATGAGAAAAATAAGTTTATATTAAACTTATTGCCTGTAAGTGAATTGCAAGCTGATAAACTGTTAATTAAAAATCTTAGACCCGAGATGATGGCATATCTATGCTGTGTACGGATTGTACTCGGGTTTCAGGGCCACGTCGTATTAAGCAACCAAAAACGGTCTTAAGTCCGTTTTGGAATTTATGATATTGAAAGGTATAAATGAATGGATTGATCCACATGTTAGCAAAAGCGATACAGATTGTTGCGTGAAAAAATGTCCCCTTGATGTTGATATCTACACCAAGACAGTAGAGAAGGTAGGTGAATTGAAACGGTGCCCAGCAAGAAGCGTAACACAGGCTCAATGAGAGCAAAGTCTTCACGGCATTCCTCCTTGCAAGCTTCCTGTAGTCTTTAGCCTGGTGGACCGCCCCTACGGCCATGTTTGGTCCCCGACGCAGCGTCTTCAAGATGCGAACGTACATGCAGAACATGACGGAGAAGGTGATGATGAAATACATAACGAATATGTAGATGCCCATTGCTGATTGCATAATTGTGTTGGGCCAGATAGACAGTAAGCATGACTGATCTTCAACCTTGGTTAAAGGGATCAGGTAACTCTCATTCAGAAGACCAATCATCCAAGGAATAAGGGAACAACCGATAACCAGTTTGTTATTTACATGCCTTCTGTATCGTATGGGATAAATAACCGCGCAATATCTCTCCAAAGTCAACAGAAGCAAATTGACCAATGTAGCTATAAACGTTGACCAGTAAAAATACTGGGAGTACCATACACCACAAAGGAATCTGGCTAATACTGGGCTTTTGCTGGGAAGAGGTGGTTTGGGCAAAACAAAATTAGCAAGGAGAAGTATCGAGGAGATACCATCTATAAGCGATTGGTTCACAATAAGTAGATTTGTAGTGTCTTGGAGCTCCTTAACTCTTGCAATTACGTAGAGAACAAGTCCGTTGCCAGTTATCCCGAGTGCGCTAAATGAGATGTAAATAATCAAAGTTGGTAGCAGCAACTCGTTGGATACTTTGCTTTCGTTGGCGGTGCTAGTCGATGCGGTATTCAGTTCAATCTCCATAATTTATGGACAAAAATCTCAAACAAATGTCAACATTAGCTTAACTGCTTCCAAATTTACCTCCAGTGATTATAATAAAATTGAATCATAGACGTACAATAGACGCAGGAGCCAAACAAATCTCAACTGGCACAACCTAATTTATGTTTTCGAGACAGATGGGTGCGAACAACCAAGAATGATATTCTCATAGGATGAGAATTTTATATGTCACTTAGAATGGACTTGTTTTATTCGTTGTAAATTTCTACTCTGTCTGCGCACCCACGCTATTCAAACACAAACGTTGTTGATCTACGAATGAGCGACAGAAAATGTTTTGATCATCATCTCCTCAATCTGTGAACATGAGTAAGATAATGATTACTGCCGAAATCAAAGTAGGGCAAGGGTAGTCAAACAAGAAAAATCAATACTGAATTGTCGAACTGTCTTGTTTTTTATTAGTGAAATATTGTGAAAGCCATATCCCAAGATGGAACCTTATCAATCTAGAATGCATTTTATCGTGCTGTGATTTATAAGACATATTCATGAACGCCTAATGTTGATGGAATTATTTGGAAAATTATCATTCGAATTTTCAAATAAGCCCTTTTCAAAAATGTAAAAGTAATCTTTTATTAGAAGTATCTCTTGAATAGCTTAGGCTGCATCCGCGTTCAAAATGCAATGAATTGATTCAATCCAATGAAAAGATTTCAAAGGAAGAACGTTCGGTGTATTTGTGTTATCTTTTTTCATCTTCTTCTCGATTCCTATTATTGTCCGCCTTTTAAAAAGTGAAAGTCGTAATAAATTTAGTATTAGAAATAATTGTTTTCAACTGTCATGAATATCATACAAAACAAGTTATACATATAAAATCCTATCGATTGAATGTTCCTCCCTTTATTTCTTCTCGACGAAATGGCTCAGCAAATGTTTGACCAAATTTCTGGAATAGGGCACATTAATAGTCGATCTTCTTTTCATGGATTGTCAAACAAAGAATTGCATGGTACTGACGGTACTGCATGGTACTGATGGATACAAGATTCTCTTGTCATTTGCCTTCAGAAGTATAGACATTTTGTTATAAAACTTGTTTAGTTGCACCATTAGCTACTACTACAACTGTTTTGACCGAAAACCTAAATTTGTTTTTATACTCAGATCTTCTTCGATCGTCACCCTGTCTGAACCTTATGTAGGTTTGATGTTGCTATTAAGAAACTGAAATACATATATAGAAACAAAATTGCTTCAAAGTAACAACACAGAATCTAACTGAGGCCAAAATATTGACATACTCAGATGTAACAAGAAGCCAATTTGGAATTTAATGCTGATAGGAGCAGACACAGTTTGGAATGCATACGATATTCACGGTGAAATCTATTAAGATCGATTGGATATTTGAAAAGAAAAAAGGTTCTGAAAAACTAGCATTTTTCCCTAGAGATGAAACAAAATTCAGAAACCGGATCCGAATAACAATTTACAAGTCGCACAAACATTTCATTTGTGACAAATTATCATTGGCTAGATATACCAAAGGCTTCAAGATTTATTAACTGCTTCGAGAACAAGATTAATCTATACCTGGTTGTTGACTTACACGTATACACATGCTTTCTTTCAGGGGCTGCTAAGCGACTTCCAACGTGGGGGTGGGGCACTAACAAAAAGGGGCACTTTCTGGGGGAAAAGGGCACCTACAGTGGGAAATCTCAAAGCGAAAATACTAATTTTGTTTACATTGGTATATACCCCTACATTGTGATTACATTATCAGGGATGGTTTCAATATTTGTTTCTCTTTATACATCATACAATATATTGCTTAAGGATTGTACTTTGCAGTTGAGTGTGATGTCTGAATATGATCCATTTGCGAGCGAGCGAGAAATTTGTTAAAGTTTTTTGTGGTCGCAGTGCGAAAAAATTACATCTTATAAAAAGGAAAAAAACACAACCCTGATGGGGTTATAAGCACATTCTCATCACAAAAGACTGAAATGCCCTTTGATAAGTACCATAATTATATCATTTATAAATGCACGCGAGCGTAGCGAGCGAGCTTTGGGGAAAATTGCTCAAAGTCGCATTGCATTAGGGGCAGATTTAATGATGAGAGGAGAAGGGGGACAATATCGAAAGGGATAAATTAAGACACTTATTACAAAAGAAAAGGAGCACGTGTCAAAGTATAAAGGGTAACTATCAGAGGTGAAAATGAGGCAATTCTTACACCTGGAAAGAGGCACTAACCAGGGTTGAAAAAGGGCACTTATGAGAATGGGAAATGAGCATGTGTTGACAGAAATGGGGCACCTATCAGATTCCGATAGGGACATTTACATATGGCTCCGAATAGTCTCATTGGACAACGCCCCCTATCGTCAGAGTCCAGCAGCCTAACATGTTAGGCTATGGACTTTTACTATTAAAAAAAAAATCGTTATTGTTTAAACAAAAAGCACATCCACCCGACGTACGTTGACACTAGCTCTTTCATTGAAACCCTCATGTCCCATTGACTTTTGAAAGTTCACCCACCGTAATTTGGTCAAAATAGGTCGCTAGCTCGCCATTGCCTATATAACACACGTGAAACAAGTCGAACTTTGGACACAATTTGCCACGCGATTGTTAGGTTATAGGTAATGTACACGAAGGATAACAAGCATGAATTATCATAGATCACTTCTGATCGGTTCATCATGTCCATTACAGCCAAGCCCCTATCGTAATTTTTCCATTTAGTATAGGCAAGCCATCTGCCAAGGTAAGCAAAAACATGAATAATCATGATCGCCATGGACTATTCGATTATTTACAGAGGGGTGCAATTGTGCACCACATCAAACTCCCCTTCTGTAAGTTAAGTATTTCATTGTATTATGTTGTTTGGTAGGTTTATTTTACTAACTGTTTAATTATCAAATATCAATGATAGTTTAAAGATATGGAAAAGGTTCTTGTATTTTATATTTAGGAAAGCAATCTCACATACAAAATCACTGTCAAGTGTAGTCTGATCCGCCGATTGCCGTCTGCTATATCCGTTCAAGGCACTTTTATCTGTGGACTGTGATGTAGATCGACAGTTTACTCGTCATTGTAGATTTATGATTTGCCATCTGTCATTATTAGTCTTTGATTGTTGACACACATACAATTACCACACACACGAACACTCTCACTTCCCCTCCCCAACAAACCATTTCCGCACACCCGGTTCACCCGATGGCATACACCCTGCAACATAGTGGAACATTCTAGTTTAGAAGTGCAGTCGAACTAGCTACGTTTGTGCTGGCGAGCGAAAATGAGACAACCGGAGCAATATGTAAGAGGTGAAAGGGGGATGGGTCTCTTATTAGAAAGGAGCAGGAGCACGTATCATTGATAAAAGGGCACTGACCAGATATGAATAGGGGCACATATGAGAATAAAAAGGTGCACTTAAAATAAAGGACAATTTGTATTTTTAAGGAAAAGGGGCACCAATCAGATTTTAATAAGGGCAATTTTTGGAGGTGTAAGGGCGATTTCATGAGAAGGGGGAAGTAGCTTTTATTAAAAAGAAAATAGTCACATGTAAAAATAAACGGGGCACTTATCAGAGATGAAAAGGGGTAATTATGAGAAAGAGAAGGGGCTTAGGAAGGAAAAGGGGCAGGTGTAAAAATACAAGGGGCATTTAATGGAGGTGAAAAGGGGCACTCATCAGAGATTTTATTTTAGAGCAGTTATCGGAAGTGAAGAGGGCACCTATCTGAAGCGAAAAGGAGTAACTTCTCGTACCTCAGAAGGGTCATTTACCATAGATGAAAAGGGGCACTTATAAGAATGAAGAGGGGCACTTATGAGAAGGGGAAGGGGGACTTCTTACAAAGGGAAAGGAGCACTTGTCAAAATAAAAGGGGCACCTCTCATGTTTGACAAGGGCAATTATCAGAGGTGAATTGGGCACTACTCAAAATTGAAAAGAGGCACGTTTCGTACCTGAAACGGGGCACTTATTAGGGATTAATAAAGACACTTATGAGAATGAAAAAATTGACAATTAATGCAAAGTAAAATTGTCGAAGAACAAAGGGCACGTGTAAAAAAAAAGGGCAATTATTAGAGGTGAAAAGGAAGAGGGGCAGTTTTACAACGGAATTGGGGGACTTTTCAAAGTAAAGGGGCATTTTTTCCCATGTAAAAAGGGGGACTTTTGGGGTACGCATGTTATGTTATATAATCTGCTGTTTGATGCTTGCCCAACAAAGAACTAATTATCATATTGCGCACAACTCGAACCGGCTTGGCCGAACTCTTCTAATCTATAGACCTGACGCTTGGTAGGGAAGTACGCCATCTGTTGGCATTGTAGGAAATAGTCATCATAACAGGATAGGCTAGCTGTGATCAGAAGTATGAAACTGCTATAAAAATGTCGCTCGATTAGGATTCTGAATATCTCGGAAAAGGTAGAATACACCTGTAGATGATTGTGAATTTAATAATTAAATTGCGAACACATTTTGTTTCCTTCTTTAAAAGTAGCTTTGGCTCTGACTCTATCGCGGATGATTCATAGTTTTTTTCTTCTTCTTTCTTTTTGCAATTGCATTGAGGAAATCTATTATGAATATGAAAATAATGTAAATAACCATTTCCTTATTTCTCTCATATTTTGTTCTAGCATTCTAAACATTATATTGTACAACATAAAAAGTTGGACGCATAATGATGACAACCTCACAATAATTTAAAGGGATAGTTGAGTTCTGTTTTCAGACCGCAAATGCCTTCAAAGTGAATGGTTATTGCTCTTATTCTGATCTAAGACATTTCTAGTGCCCTTTTAGAACGTTAAATTGCTATGAAGGTAATTTTAGACCCCAAAAAGTGTGAAATTTAGCCAATACGATTAACTAAGCTCCACTTTAAAAAAAATACGGTTACCGTTAATTAATTATTTAATTAAAAATAACAATATATGGGCCCGCTAGTTGTGCGTAATATAACCAACATGAAAATGCCAACAAAAAAACCAACATAGACATTGGCTGAAATATGACGTAAAAGGCGCTATTTCGTTTTTCAACGGCTTTTTCAAGTTATCTAATATTTTTTGCGGTACACAAGTATAAGAAATCGTTATATTTATTGATATTTCAGCCGTCTCTGAACCGATTTTGATCAAACAAAGATGATTTTGTCATTTAAATTGTATGTTCTTTCAAATTCGACACTCAGTTTGTCATTATCTCACAACAAATATTTTGAGTAACGCCCTCTGCAACAGAACTCAACTATCCCTTTAAGGTCTTAGTTTCCATTGGATTTGCGTAGGCAAAGATTAACCATTACACGAGTGGATTTAAGGTATATATTCTGCTTTTTTTCAAATGGCAAGGACAATATTTATAGGCTCCATTGTGTATGCTGCCGTGGCAAATATGCCTGCTTTAGGTTTGGGTGTGCACAGGAGAGATAGAAAGATTATTTGCATAATGTATTCATTTGGAACTGTCTCATACACCCCCCTCCCCCACCACCTTCTCATGGATTATTATAACTTGATTATGATTAATCTCTTTATATGTTTGAATAGTACATTTTAATACAAAATATTTCTTTACAAAATGATTTATCAATATTTGTCTATAATATGTTTAGCTTTCTTTTAGTATATTTATATCTATCTTTCTCTCTTTGCTTGATACAAGCACACACACACACACACACACACACACATCTTATTTCTGTATTGCTGTAACCAACTGCCCTAAACTTCCTCACACTTTCTCATTATTTCTTACTCCTACAAAACACAAAACATGCCAAACTGCGTGTCTAAACCCTAAGGTTTACAAGATTCATTATCTTTTTATCATATATGTTAATGTCATTTTTTTTGTTTTGTTATTACTATTATCATTTGTATTACTTATTTTTATTATTAGTAGTAGTAGTTTTAAAAGTGATATTATTAGTACTGTTATTGCCATTATTATTATTATAATTATCATCTGGCGTGAAAGTGCCTGGATGGACGAGTTCCAAACAAGTTTTTTAATTGCACTGCCTCCCTCAGTTTAATCTTATCATTTTAATGCAGCTTACTTAAAATTGTGATGATTGCTAAACGTAACGTTAAAATGTTAACATTTCGTATGAATTGATATATTTATTTACATGTATGCACCTTCAAATGTCCGAAAACAAATGTTTTTTTTACACGACAATAAATGATTTGAATCTTCAATCTAGAATCATTATTATTATTTATAATTATCTTTATCATGAGTTTGTTGACTATCATAATAATCATCATCATCATCATCACCATCATCATCGCCATCACCACCAATGACTTTCTGGGGAACGTCGTCGACTCTAGGCCTTTGAGCAACATGACCAATGAAATGTTTGGACATTATACAGAAAAATTAGGATCTCGATAGATTTCATTATCTTCTTCCGGTTAATATTTTCTCAAAGTAAAAACGAGTTCGCGTGTCTCTTTATAGTTTCAATACTCTCATTTATTTTCTTAATATGAAGCTGTTCGAACACTTACACTTTGAAACAAAGCTTACACATATTAAAGAAATGTCATTATTTTGTTATCATTTGCAACAAAAAAAACGGGTTCGTGTTTTGTTATATGTAAAATCAACTCTATCAAACATATCCTATTAAAAATAAATTTAGTTGCACGCTTGTGTAATCTACAAAAAGAACGACAAATAAGGGCCCGTTTCTTTTTTTTAAATCAAAAGTCAAAGTTATTGATAAATAGTTGAGTGATCGGGAATGAAATGTCAGTCATTATCGATTATACATGTCTCACTATGATATCAATCACAATTCTAATGATTTTTTTTTTTTAGGGAAAAAGCCAAGACACGACTCTGAATTGAGATGATTGATTGTAAAATGATGTCAGACAAAGACAAAACCGAAAAACAAGTTTCTTGGCATCTCTATGTTGTGAGATATCAAACCTGTCAATTCAATGTGGGAGGTTCACAGTCAGCAATCATGGTAACATTGTAAATTGTCCCCTTACAGTAGACATTTTCAAACAGAATTAGACTACACGTCCATCAAATCTGAAGGAAAGACATCATTTCAAGTTGATGAATGTTATTGCGTGCAGACGTATGGGAAACTAGAAAATACAAGAAAGGGTCTTCAAACTTGATTATTCTACCAGATTCTCAGGCAGGTACATACATGTAGGTAAAATATGCAGAGGGGTGTTTTCTGAAAAATTCATGAGCGGGGGTGGGGGGGGGGGTATGGAGGGTAATGTTATCAACAAGTTTGAACATTTGTTCGTGGTGGAGTGAGAACATTAGCAGTTTATAAGTTTCTGAAGCAACAGTGATGATAATAACAAAAGCAGGACTCCCTTGCGAGGCAGGCGCTACATTGTCCTGAATAGGACTCCCCTACTGTTTAAAAATACATTCATTCATAATTTATAACGGATAACGGATAGCTAACATATTGATTTCTATATCATCATTTAATATATACATATTCATGTGCATTAACGTTACAAATGTGACATTTACATTTGATAGATTTTACTCGATGCAATACATGACATTCTGTAGATAAAGTAAGGAATAAAGTTACACGCTTAATGTACATGATTTAGGAGGGCTACGGTGTAAGCATGAAGCTTGATGTGCTGGCAGCCCTCAAGAAAAATAAAAAACAGAGAGAGTGACTTGCTGTTAAAAAAGAGAGGGAAAAAGGCATTTGTGTCTCAATAACCCCTCCCTACCCGAATTTGGATATAGAATGACTCGTAGTAAAACAAATGTTATACTTCTTTATTTTGACAAGATATAAAGAACACATTAATAAGATAAATACGATTTTAACTATTACTTCATCCTTAGTCCCTGTAACTACATTGCAAGCTGAAAATCTATTAAGTAAACACTTTAGAACCGAGATATTGTCATAGGTTCTAGGACACCTACCCCCTGGACATCCACCCCCGGATAACCACCCTCAGTCAACTACTCCCTAGGACAACTACCCCCTTGGGCAACCATCTTGTACGAAGTTTACTCCCGGGACAACTACCCCCCGGGCAACTACCCCCTACGACAACTATCCTTCCCCCTGACAACTATCACAGGAGCTAGTTGTCTGGGGATGGTTGTCCGGGGGTATTTTGTCCGGGGGAGTTGTCCTAGAGGGTAGTAGTCCGGGGTAGTTGTCCAGGGGGTAGTTGTCTGGGGTAGTTGTCCGAGGGTAGTTGTCCTGGGGTTAGAAGTCCTAGAGGATTATTGCCCTAGGGGGTAGTTGTCCTAGGGGGTAGTTGACTGGGGTGGTTAGCCGGAAGTGGATGTCAGGGGCGGATCTAGCTTTTTGCTAAGGGGGGGGTTTGACCAAAATAATGACGATGCGGAGCATCGTCCACGAGCCGCGAAGCGGCGAGCCGATTTTTTGGGGGGTGTTTATTTGAACCCCGTAAGTGATGTTTTCCTGGCATCTATTAACACAATGGAGACCATAAAAAGCAGTGCATGATAACGTCTTTTTAAATCAAGTAACAGTTTAATACATAGTTATATCCAGAGTTATCATGTGTTTGGTTAAGTTACCAGATGAGTTGAATATCTTCTCACATTATTTGCACTTGAAAGGGTTTCTCTCCAGCGTGCGTTCTTTTTTCTTTCTTTTTTTCTTTCTTTTTTTCTTTTTTTTTCCTTTTTTTTTTTGGGGGGGGGGCGCCCAAGGGGGGGGGGGTTGCAACCCCCCCAACCCCCCCCTCTAGATCCGCTTCTGGATGTCCAGGGGGTAGGTGTCCAGATATGACTGGCATATCTATGCTGTGAACGGATTGTTTTTGAGCTTCAGGACCGCGTCGTCTTTGGAATTTATGATATTGAAAGGTATAAACGCACGGATTGATCCACATGTTAACGAAAGCGATACAGACTGTTACGTAATACAATGTCCCCTCGAGGTTGATATCTACTCCAAGACAGTAGAGAAGGTAAGAGAATTGATTAGGTGCCCAGCAAATAGCGTAACACAGGCTCAGTGAGAGCATGGTCTTCACGGCATTCCTCCTCGCAAGTTCTCTGTAGTCTTTGGCCTGGTGAACCGCCCCTACGGCCAAGTTTGGTCCCCGACGCAGCGTCTTTAAGATGCGATAGTACATGTAGAACATGACGGAGAAGGTGACGACGAAATACATAACGAATGTGTAGATGCCAATTGCCGGTTGCATAATTTGATTGGGCCAGATAAACTGTAGGCATGACTGATCTTCAACCTTGGCTAAAGTGATTAGGTAGCTCGTATGCAGAAGACCAATCATCCAAGGTATTAGGGAACAAACGATCACTAGTCTATACTTCACATGCCTTCTGTATCGTATAGGATAAATAACCGCGCAATATCTTTCAAAAGTCAACAGAAGCAAATTGACCAATGTAGCTATAAACGTTGACCAGTAAAAATAATTGGAGTACCATACACCGCAAAGGAACCTGGCCAATACTGGGTTTTCGCTGGGAAGAGGTGGTTTGGGCAAAACAAAATTAGCGAGGAGAAGTATCGAGGAGATACCATCTATAAGCGATTGGTTCACAATAAGAAGATTTGTAGTATCTTGGAGCTCCTTAATTCTTGCAATGACGTAGAGAACAAGTCCGTTGCCAATAATCCCGATTGTGCTAAATGAGATGTATATGATCAAAGTTGGTAGCGGCAAAGCGTTGGATACTTCGCTCACGTTGCTAATCGTTGTGGTATTCTGTTCAATCTCCATAACTTATGGACTAACATTCGAAACAATTGTCAACGTCAGCTCAACTGCTATCAAAAAACATTTTTGGCGCTAGTGTAGTTCCGTATCCATTTTTTTAGCAGTTTAATATTCATTCTTAGGAAATGAATTTTAGCCCATTTTTTTTACTAATTTTAATATTAATCATATATTGCATTTTCCACCTGAATTTGGATCACATCCAACATCGGGAAACCTTCGTTTAGCTGTAGTCCTGCACCTCAAACTGAAGCTATCAGTCCAAAATTATGCAGACTTCTCGTATGCGCGATACCATAAACCATACGAGAAGTCTGCATAATTTTGTACTGATAGCTTCAGTTTGAGGTGCACGACTACAGCGTAGAGACGGTACTGAGCGACGACGTCGACATCGAAGCCCTAAACAAAGGTTTTCCGATGCCGAATGTGATCCAAATTCAGGTGGAAAATGCAATATATGATTATGATTAAAATTAGTTAAAAATTGGGCTAAAATTCCTTTACTAAGAATGGATTTTTAAACTGCTAAAAAAAATGGATACGGAACTTTTACCTGAAGCGATTATAAGAAACTTGAATCATGGACGTACAGTCGACGCTGGAGCCAAAATAATCTCAACTGGCTCAACCCAATTTGTTTCTTCATGTCTTGATGGGTGCAAACAACCAAGAATGACAATATCATAGGTAACAATTGTATATGTCACGTTTTAAAGATGGACTTGTTTTATTTGTTGTAAGGTTCTACTCTGCATGCACATCCACGCTATTCAAACACATACGTCGCGATCCACAAATGGGCAATAGATAACATTTATTTTATTTTCACTTCAATTTTGGAAAACGAGTAAGATAATATTTACTGCAGATATCAAAGTAAGGAAAGGGGAGCCAAACGAAAAGAATCACTACTGACTTTTCTTATGTTTGCCTTAGTGAAATAATGTGGAAGCCATCAACAGATCACCTGATGAAGAAATCTAAAATGCATTTGATCTTACTTTGATTTATAAGACATATTTATGTAGGCCTCATGCCAATATAATTACTCGTAATATTTGCTATTGTACATTGACCAATGGGGAGTTGGCAAGAGAAATTACGGGTTTTATCGTTATTACATTATACCACTTTGACCTCGATCAAAAAGAAGTGCAATTCTCTCGTAGCCTAAATGCCCAAAGACTTATTATACAGACTTTTGAAAGCCTCACCCCATTCCATCGATATATTTCTTTGCTATTGTACATTGACAATTGATGAGTTGGAAGAGAAAATACGGGTTCTATCATTATTGCATTATCCCCCTTTGACCTTGGTCAAAAAGCAGCGCAACGCTCTGGTGGTCTAAAAGCACATAGAATTATTCTAAAGACCTTTGAAAACCTCGCCCCATTCCATCGATATATTTCTTTATGTTTTTTTCCTTTATACTAAATGATTACAGAACTCTGATTTCAATTGGTTTCATTTTTCTTTGTATAGTAAGGGGCGCTAATATACGTTCTAACATAAATAATAATATACGAAAAAACTGAACTCTTAAAGGCATTTTGTATATCTTTTTATCAAACATCTATTTTTTCTGTTAAAAGTATCAACCTTTTATCAAATTATCTCAGAAAAAAAGTAGGGCTGCACCCGCGCTCAAAATTCAGTAGATTGATTCAGTTTAATAAATAGAGTTAGTTGAAGGACGTTTGAAGTAAGTGAGCTGTATTTTCTTTCTTCTTCTTCATTCTTTCTCATGTCTGGTAATTTGAAGTGACAGTCGTAATAAATTTGATAGACTGAATTGTCGTTTTTAACTTTTATTCAATATCATACAAAACAAGTTATAAACATTAACAACCTATAAGTCTGATGTTTTGATTTTTTCTGTTAAAAGTACCATTTTATTAAAAGTATCTCATATATCTTAGGGCTGCGCCCGCGCTCAAAATGCAGTGGATTGACTCAGTTGAATGAAATAAGTTTATTGAAGGAAATTCAGAATAAGTCGATAAAAGACTCTCATTTTTAATCGCTATTAGAAGTATAAACATTTAAATTTGCTGCAACATTGACCGCTACTACAAATGTTTTCACCGAAAACCTATTTTTGTTTTTATATTCAGGTTTTTCAATCGTCATCCTATCTATACCTTATGAATAATTAGTGTTACTATATAGAAACTGAAGCACGGATATATAAACAAATTACTTCAAAGTAGCAATACCGAAAATAACTGAGACAAAAGTATATTTATAAAATTTACATATATTTGTATGTTAATAATACTAAAAACAATCAATTTGAATTTTTGGAAGTTAAAATGAATAATCAAGTTATGAAACGTGTAAGTCACACAAATATTTTAGGTGTCTTGATTGATGAAAAACTTACATGGAATGACTATATTACAGATGTAACTAACAAAATATCCAACAAATGTTGGTGTAATCCGCCAATTTAGCAATTTCTTGTCCTAACGTATTCTTATTACTAAATATTACTTTGTATAATACTTTATTCTTGCCTTATTTATCACATTGTAATGTAGTTTGGGTAAACACATATCCAACGAAATCGCAACTATTGTATATATTACAGAAACGAGATATTTGTATCTGTTCATTTTTTTTTGGAGACAAGCCTTACTGTCTTTCAACTCAACTCTGACTACTGTGCAATATTATTTTTTAAACATAAGCAGAATATGCTCCATAACTCAGTACCATCAATGCTCACTTGAAATGCAGCTGTACATGACCATAATACAAGAAGCAGAACTAAATATCATGTATGGTCTGTTAATTAAAAAAAGAATACGCACTATTCTCTTTTAGACATCATGCTCCTGTTATCTGGAATAATCTTCCACTAGAAATGAAGTCACTTAACACAATGAATACTTTTAAAAGAATACTCGAATCTTACTTAATCACAAGTGTTTGAAATTTTAAATTGTTGATTTTACTGCCTTGTATTGTCCTGTGGTGAGTTTGTGCGGTAATACGAATTCTTAAAAATGAAAGATGTCATATACTGTATTCGTAATTATTTATTCCTTTATAGTACTCTATTTTACAAAATCAAACTTCTTATTCTAATTTAAGTGAATCATAGATCAATTGGCTAGAATATATGTAAGTAACACGGAGTGACCTATTTTGTAATAAATGTAATGTATGCATGTTAGTCTTGCCAGTGCTACATCAAACAAGAAAACAATAATCAAAATAGCTTTGTATATTATATCTATAAAATAATAAAACAAAGTCCTTTGAAATGAATGGCCTTATCCGTTTCAACAAATAAAGGTTATTCAATGTCTTCTTTTAACATATTCAATGTTTGCATTCCAGTTAAGTTGTTCATTAAGTGTAGTATTTACAAGTTTGACCCCTTTTTTGGATTCCACGAATCATAGCTCTGAAAGGATTATTATCATTCCATACCTTCAGTTTTCTACCATAGTGCCTATTAATACAAGTTCATATTTGTTAAAATTCAGTTCATTGGATTGTAACCATTTAAATAATTGCCCTAATTCTTCATGAAGACTTTGTTGAATTTCACCAGGTTTTTTTTAAGAATAAAAGATTCATGTATCATCCGCTTATAATGAAATGTTACATTATTTTGTGTATAACAAGTAAAAGGTCATTGATGTATAAGAAGTAAATTACCGGCCCCATAAACGAGCCTTGCGGAACTCCGGTAATAATATATTTGTAATTTGACAGATCACCATTTATTTTTCGGTAGATTGTTTCCTTTCACTCAAATAACTTTCAAACCAACAGACTGTCTGTTCATCAAAACCATGGACACTCAGCTTATCAATAAGTGTTTTATGGTGGACGGTATCAAATGCTTTTCGTAAATCTATCATTACGACACCTTATTGCATCGTTTTTAATGGCATCCATCCATTCTTCAGATACGTTCAACAATGCCGTCTGAGTAGAGTGTTTAGCTCTGAAACCAGACTGTTTGACATAACAATTCATTTGTATCAAGATTAATAGTATAACTGATCATAAATAATCTTTTCCATGACCTTAATTATAACATCAATTAATTTAGTTATTAAGATGTCACAAGCTTGGTCGGGATTTTAGTTCGCTGTAAACTGCACCTTAGTTGATATCCTGAATATCTTCCTTGAAATGTGTTTCGTCAAACCTCTTGAAACTTCTACCAACATGTTTGTTTAAATACGCATTATGTGGTTGATCATTACCAAATTCACAGAAAATTATTTAACGGTCACTAATGGTTTACACCCGAATGCCTTATTTTTTATGGAGTATCAGTAATTTTTCATTTACAGCAGTGGAAGTATTTTTTATCAACTCGAGTTGGTGCAGTATTGAATTGACTATAATTATACAATTCACAGATGTCTGTACTGTCAGCCTATTAGTTTGCCAAGACTTGAGTACGGATAACACATCACAATTTAAGTCTCCTGTAATAATGTATTCTTTATTTAAGTCATGTATATAACTTGCAAAACATTTGCAAATATATCAAAACATTCAGTCTTTGTGTTTGGCGGTCTGTACCAATTATCAATCACATAGAATGATATGTGCCTTCCAAATTTAACTTCAAAGTTATCATTATAGATAATTGTTAGGCACAATATCCTCTATCTGTGTATATGTGATACCATGCGTTATGTGAGCTGCCACCCCATCTCATGATCTATTGCTATCCCTTCTTATGATGTCATATCCAGTAATTTGAATCTCATCGTTACTAATGTATTCACTCAAATGAGTTTCGCTCAAGGTAACTATAGCAAAGTTACATTCTTTTAATGATACGGTCACAAAGGTCGTACGAACGATAATTTCGTACGAATCTCCCTTTTTTTCATCGTCTGAAAATCGTTCGTACGGCGTTCGTAGCAGTTCGTAATGGCATTTGTGACCGAAGCTTAACATTATTTGTTTTCGTCTAGATGCTTGGTTAAAGATGTGCAATTAAGGTGTGGAATTTTGAGTGCCTTTAGTAATTGAATACCTTTCATGTAATCCTGTAAGTTTACACTGTTCAGGGAATATACATTAAAAAGCTAAGATTACAAACTTTATTCGTTCTGAGTTCTTAGAGATACTTAAGATCATCCAGACTCTTGATCGATTTCTTGATAGTCTTGCCACCAGTAGCCTTTATGAGAGCTATTATTCGACCGTCGGAGCTCCATGCGGCCTCAACTTTTTAGTGATCCCTAGTTTTGAAAAGAATCTCTGGTTAGTGCTAGTGAGATCCTCTTCGATTCCCATTTTTGATTTCTTGAGGTTGCGACGTTGTGACAAGACGGCTCGTCTGGCGCGTAAAGAGGCAAACTTCACAATGATTGGACGATGGCGTGTTTTTGTTTCCTAACCAGATAGTCTGGTTACTTCCCGTTATGTTCACACCGATCCAATGAGCTTCTCTGGTTTGTTAGGCTGCTCCGCTTTCCGTTGTCCGACTCTGTGTGAGCGGTCAATATCTCCGATCGTCAGTGACACACCTAGCTTTTTTGTTGCTAGCTCACGGACAATCTCGTGCGTCTATTCTCCTTTTGTCTCGGACACAAAAAAGATTATCATACAATTTCGTCTGGAGTACTGCTCCTGATCATTTGCAACATTCTTAAGTGCCTTGATTGTGTTGGCTTGCTCTTCAACGATTCGGGAGAGCTGGACAACCTCAGCTATTTAATCTCCAAAGACACTTCCCATTTATAAATTGATTTCTATATCATCTTTCCAATTTACATATTCATGTGCATTTATGTGACAAATGTGACATTTATATTTGATAGATTTCATGCGATGCAATACATGACATTCTATAGATAAAGTAAGGAATTAAGTTACACGCTTAATTTATATGTGAATAAGATAAACATGATATTAGGAGGGCTACGGTGTTAGCTTAAACCTTGTTGTGCTTGCGGTCCTTATTTAAAATTTAAACGGAGGCAGTGATTTGATGATTATAAAGAAAGAGAGGAAAAGAATAACGTGATCATAATAAATGATCAGAGTCATTCTGGGAGAGTCAAGGATAGACAAAACAATTGCTGGCATAGGCCAGAAATAGCGCGCCCCTTTTACAGCTGTTTAAGCGGTGCCTTTGTGAGACAGCGACATGTGAAATTTACCTCTGTAAAGAAACCGAAAATGCGCACAGCCAGTGAATCTACAACGGTGGAGTTATGCGCGCAGTAAGCGTGGGAACGCCGTGTGCAAGATTTTCTCACTTTCGACTTTATCTCCGCTCGGAGAAGTCCTTTTTCCCCGGCCCACCCACCCCTCTTTAGTTTAAGTAGAGTTGAAGAAGTAAACTACTTAAAGTTGATTGAGGATTAACAAATTGGAAGTACAATGTTGTTTTGAGTGATATAACGAATTGTATGTACTTAATATCATGGTAACACGGGGGTTGACTGGGGGAGGATTTCTTTTACTCGTGATTATTCCATGGTTGGTTCCGATTATCACCACTTCTTATATATGCGCTGGTATAGTAGCACCGGGATAACATTGGGGATACTGCAGGAGATACTATCCTGTCGGTGGGTCACGTAAACCCCAGGTATCTGGGGTGATCGGAGGGAGTTACTACCCTTCCGCTGATCGCGTGACTCGAGACCCCACAAATATAGTGTTTCCATAACTATGTTAGTTATGCATTGATGATTTTGTGAGTATTGAAAAGTTGTGGGGATCATCCGTAGGAGATACTATCCTACCGGCAGGTCACGTAAACCCCAGGGACCTGGGGTGATCGGAGGGAATTACTATCCTTCCGCTGATCGCGTGACTCGAGATCCCACAAATATAGTGTTTCCATAACTATGTTAGTTATGCATTGATGATTTTGTGAGTATTGAAAAGTTGTGGGGATCATCCGTAGGAGATACTATCCTACCGGCAGGTCACGTAAACCCCAGGGACCTGGGGTGATCGGAAGGAGTTACTATCCCTCCGCTGATCACGTGACCGGAGATCCCTACAATTTTGAGTTTCACTCATGGTACATGTACCCTTAAGATTGTTGAATCATATCACGTTTATACATTATTGTCGAATTGTTTATGGTGGACCCTCTTTATTGTGGTTATAAGATTTTGTTATTGCTTTTATGCATGTTACTTGTTTTACTTTGACTTTCCTACTTTACATGTTTTGAGGAAAAGGACTCCTAGTTTCGGAGCGGAATAAATGTCGAGCAAACTGCAAATCAGTCTAAAGTTGTCTTCTTCCTAGAAGGGGGTTTTCATGCAGCCGCAATGACAAAAACAAGAACAATAAAACTGTTACCTTGTATTTGGGCCTCAATACCCCCTCTCTTCTCGGAATTAGATATTGAATAACACGTTCCTTCCGCAATAATCCAGATTACTTTTCTGCTATGGTTCTTTTACTTAAAGATTAGTATCGGAAATGTATTCCTCTATTATTTTGTGTTAATTCAAACCAACTTTTGAGCTTTAATCCCCCTACCCATCCCCTCTGTCTTATGCTTTGTTAAAAAGATATAAAGTCCACATGAATACGACAAATAAGATCATAACTAACCCCATCCTTTTTGCTTATAACTGCATTCTATCTATCTATCTATCTATCAGGCTATAGTTCATCCAGACGTTGGACAAAGCCCTCATAACATTTCCATTCTTTTCTGTCTCTAGCTATCCTAGTCCAAGCGGTATTGCATTGCAAGCTAATAATCTATTAATTAACAAACTTAGACCCGAGATGATGGAATATCTATGCTGTGTACGGATTGTACTCGAGTTTCAGGGCCACGTCGTATTAAGCAACCAAAAACGGTCTTAAGTCCGTTTTGGAATTTATGATATTGAAAGGTATAAATGAATGGATTGATCCACATGTTAGCAAAAGCGATACAGATTGTTGCGTTATAAAACGTTCCCATCAGGTTGATATCTACTCCAATACAGTACAGAAGGTAGTAGAATTGAATAGGCGCCCAGCACGAAGCGTAACACAGGCTCAATGAGAGCATAGTCTTCACGGCATTCCTCCTTGCAAGTGTCCTGTAGTTTTTGGCCTGATGGACCGACCCTGCGGCTGCTATTGGTCCCCGGCCCAACGTCTTCAAGATGCGAACGTACATGCAGAACATGACGGAGAAGGTGACCATGAAATACATAACGAATGTGTAGATGCCCATTGCTGATTGCATAATTGTGTTTGGCCAGATTAAGATTAAGCATGACTGATCATCCACCTTGGTTAAAGCGATCTGGTAACTCTCATTCAGAAGACCAATCATCCAAGGAATAAGGGAACAACCGATCACCAGTTTGTTATTTACATGCCTTCTGTATCGTATGGGATAAATAACCGCGCAATATCTCTCCAAAGTCAACAGAAGCAAATTGACTGATGAAGCTATATACGTTGACCAGAATAGATAGTGGGAGTACCATACACTACACAGGAACCTGGCCAATAATGGGCTCTCGCTGGAAAGAGGTGGTTTGGGCAAAACAAAATTGGCAAGTAGAAGTATTGAGGAGATAAAGTCTATTAGCGATTGGTTCACAATAAGTAGATTGGTTGTATCTTGAAGCACCTTAACTCTTGCAATTACGTACAGAACAAGTCCGTTGCCAATTATCCCGAGTGTGCTAAATAAGATGTATATAATCAAAGTTGGTAGCAGCAACTCGTTGGATATTTCGCCTATGTTGGTAATGCTATTCGATGTGGTATTAAGTTCAATTTCCATATTTAATGGACAAATTTTGTTAATAAATGTCAACGTCAGCTCAACTGTTAGCAAAAAAAAATGTTACCTTCAGCGACTATAAGAAAATTGAATTATGGACTTACAGTAGATTGGTTGTATCTTGAAGCACCTTAACTCTTGCAATTATGTAGAGAACATGTCCGTTACCAGTTATCCCGAGTGTGCTAAATGAGATGTATATAATAACAGTTGGTAGAGGCTAATCTACAGTTCAATCTCCATAAATTATAAATGTCAGCATCAGGTCAACTGCTTACAAAAACGAATTTTACCTGAAGCGATTATAAGAAAATTGAATCATGAACTGACAGTAAACGCAGAGCCAAACAAATCGTAACCCACTTTTTTTCTTCGAGACAGAGTTGTGCAAACAAACGAGAATGACAATCTCATAGGGTGACTATTGTGCCTGCACACCCACGCTATTAAAATACAAACGTCGCCGATTCACGAATGAGCGACATAAAAGATTTTAATTAACAATTTTCATCACCTGAGTCAATCTTGAAACACGAGTAAGATACAATTTACTGCAGAGATCAGCCTAGGGAAAGGTTAGTCAAACGAGAAGTATCACTGTTGACTTGTCGAATTGCCCCGTTATATATCAGTGAAATATTACCGAAGCACTGCCCCTCATTACCAAATAAAGAATAACAGATTGACATATCGTGCAGTGATTTATATGGCATAAACCTACAGAAATACTTTTTGCAGATCTTTTCATTCGAATTTTCATCAAAAATCTATTTTCAGTGAACCATGTTCAAAAAGATATTAAAAAAGTAACCTTTTATTAGAAGTATTTTATCAATAACTAAGGCTGCATGATCCGCGCTCAAAATGAAATGGATTGATTCAATTTAATGAACAGATTTAAAAGGAAGAACTTTTTCATCTTCTCCTTGATTCCTTCTTTTGTCTGCTTTTTTGAAGTGACAGTCGTAATAATTGTGACATTAGAAAGATTTTTCGTTTTTAACTTTCATTCAGTATCATACATAACAAATAATTAGCATTAAAAAACCTATCGATTTCACGTTTTGAATGTTCTTACTTTCATTCCTTCTCGACAAAATGGCTTAGTAAGTATTAAACAGATTTGCGAAAGGGGTTACGTTAATAGTCGATCTTCTTTTCATGAACTGGCGCTTTTTAAATTCAATATATTATTATTATTATTGCGTGGATTCTCATTCTCATTTTCACATGCCATCAGAAGTATGGACATTTCGAAATAAAACTTGGTTTGTTGCAACATTAGCTACTACTACAAATGTTTTGACCGAAAACCTATTTGTGTTTTTATAATCAGATCTTCTCCGTCATTCTTTGATCGTTACCCTTTGTATACCTAATATGGAGTTGGTGCTGCCATTAAGGAACTGACAAAAGCATATAGAATAGAAATGCTTCAAAGTAACAACACAGAATTTAACTGAGGCAAAAAAACTTCTTGGGCTGAAAAAGATATTAACATAGTTACTCAGATGTAACAAGAAGCCAATTTTAGATTTTAATAGTGATAGCAAGAGAAACATTTTGCCATGCATCTAAGGTTACATATGGAAACGTTTGCTTCTATTTGTCTCATAAAAGAAGTTGACCACAAACTGACTCCCACACGGTGTTGAGTGCTCAGGTGTCACAGGCCACCGGCTTCATCGGGCAGGTAGTTCCATTATGTGAATGGGTAAATTAACTATTACAAAATGAGGGGACACATTACATTGTCCAATAGGGACACACATTGTTTTTATTGTGCAGAACATACTCTTTTATTGACTTGCTTATTGCATGAAACTATAAAACCAAAATGCATTTTGTATTCTAACAATTGGAGTACAAAGAATAATAACAGGTGAATGAAATGCATAAACACCACAAACACCTGGGGAGAAAGCATTCATACATTTGAATACATATAGTTGATAAACGACTCCGATAAAACTATAAAACCAAAATGAAATTTGCGTTCTGGCAATTGGAGTACAAAGAATGATAGCAGGTGAATGAAATGCTTCAACAGCAACACAGACACCTTGGAAGCTAGGAAGCATCCATAAATTTGAATAATTTAGTTGATAAACGACTCCGCATGTGGACGTTTGTTGGAGCAGAAAGCAGTGGATTCTTACAACATGAACCCATTTAACAGAATGTCGGAACGTAAATTAAATTTGGCGCGGTTGGAAAATGCATCTTTCTACCCTGCGACTTTAATGGTACGATCCAGTAAATTAAAACAGTAAAATGGCTCTTATTTTAAAATTACTCATTAAATAAAACTCAAAACCTTAGTGATATCAGAAAAATATGTTATATTTTACTAATAATTAAAAAAGATGTATAAACATTGTGACAGTGTCGCATTTTACCAAGAAAGGCACCGATTTAGCGAAGATGACGTCATTAGTGCGCTTGCATCAGGCAATTCAAGGTCAAAAGGTCAATTCAGACGCTGATAAGTTATTGGTCGAGCCTTTTGGTTTCCTTTATTCCGACAAAATTATACAATCAATGAAAACAAGTTTAATACCAGCAGAAAGCTAACGATTAAAACCGTTTGCCCCAAAGTCGCTTGACCACAGTGAAACGAGTGAGAGCTTGCGAGAGCGTCCAAAGTGTGATTGAAACTCCCTTTTTGCTCTTCTCCAACGCAAAAAGAGACGACATTGTGCTGGATAAATGTATTTTTTCCGACAAAAGTACAGAAAATTTGCATATCGTCGGTGGGGTGACAAAACCTCGTATCTCAATTTTTTGAGATTTTGATTTTTTTGCATAATTTTGTAGCTAATGGCCTACGACACCATCTGATAAATCCATGGAACGCCTCCTGTTCGAGATCGATTGGATATTTGAAATCAAATGAATAAAAATGTATGTCAGTTCAAATTAAATAAATAAAAATGTATGTCAGTTCAAATCAAATTAAAAAAAAGGTATATCAGTTCAAGGTATTACATATTCTTCTGAATTTTAATTATAAATTGAATAAAATGAAGGTCATTAGTTCCCCCATGTTCTTTTTGTGATTTAGAAAAAGAAACGATTGAACAAAATTATTTGTAAATGTACAATAATACAAGATTTCTGGAATCAGCATGGAAAAGAGCAGACTATTTTGATTTCTCGATGTTAACCGGAAAAACGGAAAATATTGTCGAAGTATTATATTCTTGTTAACCATATAATAATTGCAATTTACCTAAGTGGATGCAAATTAGCTGAACCACATATTTCTGACTTTATTTCCTTATTAATCAAATCGTAAAAAATGGAAAGATACATTGGTATGCGTAATGATAAAAAAAAAGCTGCATATGATAGGAGGTGGCAGGGCATGGCCCAGTGGATATCCAATGTCAGATAAGCGAAGAAAGATATTTGATATGTTAATAAGCCGTATAATAGTAGGAGACCAGCCTGTAGGTCCCGTGACCAATCTCTGGGAACAAAGGTTTGAAAGTGTTTTTGTGTTCCCTGATGAATACCGAACAATTTTGACTTGGGCTGCCCCCTTGAAAATCCCAGGCATTTTCGTGAGGGGTCAACATAGGTCACGCAGGGATAGAAATTCAAATAGTTCCAATCGTGTTAATATGCATATCGAATTACTCGGCTGGTCATGAGAATTCGAAAAATGTAAAGTTTGCTATACCTCCGACCTTAAATGAGGGCACTATGGTAAAAAACGTTGAAAGGTCAACACACTTTTGACTGGTGGTAAAATTCACCAACACAGTGAACCTTATTAAATTGCATATCAAATTAATCGTCTAGACATAAAGATTCCAAAAATGTATAGGTTGTTATACCTCCGACCTTAAATGAGGGCGCTATGGTAAAAAAAGGTCAATGCACTTTAGAAATTCACCAACACAGTTAATATTGTCCGATTCTAATGATTTTAGTGTCCAATAATATGTTTTCTGACATAACAAATTCAACTAAGCAAATTTTCAAATCAAAAGTGGTTGCCATAATCTTGAAATTTGCCCCAAACCCATGGATAAGAAGTTGTTAGATGCTTGTTACCGAAACGGCAGCCATTTTGAATGTACATGGTCAAGGTAAGCACTTTTACTTCTGAAAGTTGTATAGTTGAATTTGCCATGTCCGAAAACATATTATGAGACCCTAAAATCATTAGAATCGGACAATGTTAACTGTGTTGGTGAATTTCTAAAGTGCATTGTCCTTTTTTACCATAGCGCCCTCTTGTATGGTCGGAGGTATAACAACCTATAGGTATAACAAACTAGGCGTTGTGGCGTGCGCCTGTAATCCAGCTAACAGTGGAAGTTACAAACTGATTCAGCCGAGGACGCAGGTTCGAAACTGAGTCACGTCTTTCGGATGGTGACGTTTAAAGGTCGGTCCCCAGACGTAAATAATCATATCTGATTGATACACGTCTGTAAAAACCCAATTACACACACACACACACTATACATTTTTGGAATCCTCATGACCAGAGGAATAATTTAAAATGCATATTGACACGATTGGAACTATTTGAATTTCTATCCCTGTGTGACCTTTGTTGACCCCTCACGAAAATGCCTGGGATTTTCAAGAGGGCAGCCCAAGTCAAAATTGTTCGGTATTCATCAGGGAACACAAAAACACTTTCAAACCTTTGTTCCCAGAGATTGGTCACGGGACCTACAGGCTGGTCTCCTACTATAATGTTCACTGCATTATGTAAGCAAATGTTCATTGCGGATGCGTCACGTCGTCTCCTATCAGAATCGAAAACACATCCACCGTGATTTTCCCGGCTTCGTCCGAAATCTAGAACGCCGTGCACTTGGTTTCACATGTGTGACGTCATCTCAAGCCTCAAGATGAATGACGAAGAAGTCAGAGATAGAATGTTGTCTTTGAGCACCAACAGTTTTCACGAAATTGAGGTAATTTACCTGAAGTAGGCATTACACTCATCATCATTGTATTGAATAAGATCAAATTCCTGATAATCACGGTATTTGAATTCGGCATTCCGAGGTTTATTTGCATCGTATAACAACCATGGGCGTCAAACATGAGGTGAACAGAGTGACATGTCCCCCTCCCCCACTCCTCCAAATTTTCAAGGGTGGGGTACACATATCACATGTCCCCCACCCCCCCCCCATGCTTTTGACCTTCTTTATCATAAAGCGCAAGTATTGCACTGTTTAATACCAGTAAGCCCATTATAATTAGACCAAACCATGTGTCCCGTTGCCTTGGCCAGGCGCGTACGCAGGGGTTGGTTTTGGGTGTCGAACCCCCCCCCCCCCTCCTCAAATGTTGTGTGTGTGTGTTTTGGAGGAACCCCCCCCCCCCCTCAATTTTTGTTTTAATAAAAAGAAAATTGTGCTAATGGGTCATCAAAAAAAGGTGACCTTACCGCCGACCCCCCCCCCCCCCCCCTCCCCCTTACTTATTCAGCGTTTGGCTGAGTCGTTGCGTAATTTGTCATCAAATTCTGGACAAAAAATAAAATTAAAAAATGGGCTCTTACGTTGTAACATTTCGACTTACTGAAATTGTGGATTCACTATAATCAGGAGATATGTCATATCTATCTTTCTATTTCAAGGGAAGATGTGTGAACTGAAGATGTTTTTCTTTATCGTCAGTATGAGGTGAACTGAGCATCTTGTAGACATTTAATTAATGATAAATGGAATGTTATTATACTAACCGGTATGGTAAATGGAATGTTACATTGTATATTATTGTGAGAGTTTTCAGGGTTATCATAATATTTAATATTTAGATGGTCACTCATTACTCACTTACACCCATTTTATTTATATACTTTTGATATAATATTTATATAGTTTCGTGTTTTTTTTTTTTACAGCCATGACTTACAAGTTGCCTATTTTGTTTTGTCTGCACAGTGTCACAATGGATGAACAGTTAATATTTGACGAAAGTGATAAAACAAATATACCAACATATACCAAAACAGTGTACTAAAACGATTATCGTTAGTAATTATGAATAATAAGACAGGTACTTGTAGTAACTAATTTTCAACCTAACAAGATACTCCATTGAATCATTTCAGTTTGAAACAGTTTCAGTTCATTTATTTCAATCATAAAACCATAACATAATATATATACAAAAGTAACATGAAACAATCATAATCTTACAATTCTGGAATTAAGAAATTGGAGACTAAAAAAGGAAGTTTGAAAAACTTGTGAGTATAATAGTCCCCTGACATAAATAATAAATAACGAGATTACATGGTTGTACACGTTACGACAATAATAACAATATATAAATAAGATACTACACATTATAGATACACACACACCATTCACACACAAACACATACACACGCACACACATGTATGGTACATTGCAAGGTAGAACAACTAAAAAGAAAGAGTTAAGGGAAATAAGAAAAGACCATCTGTCTCTTCAATAGAACTTTAAAGGATGATATAGTTGTGCATAATGTTAGCTTATCAGTTAAATCATTCCAAATACGGGGACCATTATGTCTAAAAGAGTAAAGCATTAACTGGGTAGAGACCTTTGGATAATGATATTTGATACAGGAACGAGTATTATACGAATGCACAGATTTATTAAGGATAAACATTTGACAAACTCTTTTAGGTACATAATTATTATAAACATTATACATCATAATAGCACTTTGAAGTGTATGTATATCATAAATATTGAGTGTTCTTAGGCGAAAAAACAGGGGACGTGAATAAGCTTGATAATGGGAGTTTGTACATATTCTTAAAGCTTTCTTTTGAAGTTTATGGAGAGGTTCTAGTTTAGTTGTTCCCACACCGGCCCAGGTGATATTACTGTAATGTAGGTAAGGCAAAATTAAACAATTATACAATATAAACAAATCCTTTTTTCAGGCAGAAATACACGGAATTTACAAAGAACACCAATGTTTTTAGATATTTTGTTAGTTATATACAATCGATGATCCTGAAAAGATAAAGTATCATCCAAAAGGATACCAAGAAATTTAACAGAAGAGCACACGTTTAAATTTATATTGTTTATACATATTTGTACATCATTAATATTGCAAGGATTAGCTTTATTATGAAATTAAAGTACACTTGTTTTTTCATAATTTATAATCAATTCATTAGCATTAAACCATTCAACAACCTTTTCTAATTCTTTGTTTACTTCTGACATTAATTTATCAAAATCATTATGAGATGCAATCAGGTTTGTGTCGTCAGCAAATAAGACATAATGAAAACAAGATGAAGCAGAACTAAGGTAATTTATGTAGATTAAAAATAGGAGAGGACCCAGCATGGAGCCCTGTGGGACTCCATACTGGACCCTCTCTCTGTCAGAAATAAAGCTGTTGTATGATGTGAATTGAATACGGTCACTTAAATAGTCCCTGAACCATTCCCAAGCAATACCGCGTATACCAAAATGTTTTAATTTAGTGAGGAGAATATCGTGGTTAATAACATCGAAAGCTTTCGACAAATCAAGAAACAAGCCTAATGTATGCAATTTATTTTCTAATTTATTGAGTATGTATCATGAAGGTCAATTAGAGCATGTCCACATGATGAGTTTTTTTCTAAAACCATTTTGAGAAACAGTCAGAAGATTATTTGTATTAATATGATTAAAGAGCCTATTATAAATTAATTTCTCCAGTATCTTAGAAAAACAGGGGAGTTAAATGTTATTGGTCGATAATTAGAGAATATGTGGGGATCACCTTTTTTAAATATGGGTATGATTTTTCCTACTTTAAAATTCTTGGGGACTTTTCCTGACAAGAAGGAAAGATTACATATAAAAACAATTGGTTTGACAATGAAATGTATAACATGTTTTATAATGAACTTTCACAAAATAATTACAATCATAAAGCGTGTATACATGGAATCATTTCACAGAATAATTACAATCATAAAGCGTGTATAGTAAACATGTCTCCGAGTCTTTGTAATAGTGACATTCCCCTTTCAGGAAGAAAAACAAAGGAAAACTAGGAAAAAGGAAACACCCCTCAGACACCCCCTGACGCGCCACTTCTCATTTTACGTCATTGTGCCCCCCCCCCACAAATTAAAAGGGATTGACGCCCCTGATAACAACATTAACTTGTAATCATCTAACTTACCATCAACATATGCAAAGGTAATGGTTTCTCGAATTCGATGCAGATTCGCTATTTCTGACAGAAGCAATCTCATGATCTAGCCCCTTTTTGCATTTGGGAGCGCACGGAATCTACTTTGAAATTTGGCGCGCCGCTCATGACTTCATCACGCTTACTTCCTGTCGAAGTACATTGTATAACGTCGAGTGAAATCTAAACGATTTATGTCTGTAGCCAACAGGGGCAGTGGACTACGTTGACACAACTGAAACCGGGTTGGCCAAACTCTCATAATCAATGGCTCTGCCGCTTTGACGGAGGACATACTGTGTATGATCGAATCTCTTTGCGCTTTGTAGGGAAGTACGCCATCTGTTGGCATTGTAGGATATAGTCATCACCACGGGATATGCTGGCTGTAATCAGAAGTATGGAGCTGCTATAAAAATGTCTGTGACTGCCAAAATACCCCGACACCATCGATGACAGAACCAGACATACCATGAAGATACCGTGCAAACAATGCAAGTTTAATATGCACTATGTAAACATAAACATTTGTTTAGTTATATGTCTCCATTATTAGGTTGTCTGTCGATGACAGATCACCTATTGATTTCGTTAGAATTTTCTTTTCTTTATTTCTTTATTCTTTATTTTTATTTCTTCCGTGCACTTTTTTGTGCACACTTTTACTCGAAATCGACATGGTCAATTGCCTTCAAATTTTTGTCAGTCATCAAGCCCTATGATTTCAAGTTTAATTTACTTTTTCAAGGTCATTAGGTCATCGTGACGTCATCCAGGCGCCATTTTGTAAAAATCAGGTCATTATCGTATCTCAATAATGAGTCATAAAAAATGAACCATATTTGATATACATTAACTTCAGGTCAAAGATCAACTAAAAAAATCAACAAATTCCGTGCGCGCACCCCGACGCGCACGTACGCACGCATCAAATTTTTAAAATGCTCTAAATCGTTTCAAATTTTTTTTGCACACGTTTCAGGCCATTGTAAGCATTTTTTTTTGCGCTCGCGTAATTATGCGCGCGCGTTTCCGCGCGTATCCGCGCGTCCTGGCATTTTGCAACATAGAATCGCCAAATTTTTTTGTTATCATATTTATTACATTTTTCAAAGCATTTTGATACCTTGTTTACCTTTTTCCGACCAGTAATAATGCAATTAGCGGCTGTCAAAGTTGAACGCACGCGCCGACCTGCGCTATCTGTATCCACAATACATGGGCAAAAACATGCCTATACAAAATTCATTTTAACTCTTCAGAATGGATAGATACCCCCCAATTTCTTTCATATTTAAATAGATTATGAATTGGAGATATGATTTCATGTCTCATTTGACCCTCAATTAACTCATGACGTCATCATAATGGCCTCCGAACTCAAAATTTTAATTTGCATATTATGACGTCAGCAGATTTTTAGAAAATTGATTGTTTCTCTGTAAATATTAATTAATTTTCTTTCACATTTTGATATGTTCTACCTGAGAATATTTTCTACAAATGCAGTTGCCACGATATTTCATTTTGATAATGGTATCATGGCGTATTTTTGCGATTAAAGGAGGCATGTCAATTTTTCACATTTTGCGTGTATTCTCTATGGGACATGACTTTTTCTCAAAACTGGATTCTACATTCTCGTCTTTCGCGAGCAATATCTCCGTCGTTTTATCTTTGTTTACGCTGAGCTTTGAGTATTTTTAGAACGGTGTTTAAAATATCACTGTTTAAAAGAATGTTGTTTAAAAACGTAAACAACGTTGTTCAAAATCGAAAAATCAGTGCTCAATTGGCTTAAACAACTATCTATCGAAAAACAAAAAGATTTAATTAAACAGAGTTGTTTAAAAAGTCCCGGGGGCGTCGTTGATATTTTCTCGATACGCGATTGCAATTTGCGCACACACATGCGATATGCACAAAGTACGTACATAATACATGCATGCAAGCATGCAGTGCTAGTGTGCAGTGCAAGTGCTAGTGCAGTGCAGACGAAAATGGCGGAACAAGGGCAAGGCGACGACTTGGTTCTTCTCGGCTTCGCCGATGGGGTTTAGGTGAAGTTATAGAGACAAATAATAATGTTGTCTGTCACTGCCATGAATATGATGAACAAATGTTGAAGTAAATTGGCAACAAGCTCTGCATGTTACAGTGTATAACTCGTTGTGATTATTGCAGGAGTGGTTCCAGTAGGTCATTTCACAAATTCAAACAACCAGATAATAACCATTAAACAGTTCTGTTTAAAATTACACAACTCCTTTTAAACAACCCAGTTGTGCAGTAATATTGAATAAACAACAGTTGCTTAATAATTTAAACATTATTGTTTAACATTTACACAAATTGCTTTAAACAACCGAGTTGTGCAATTTTATTACTAAACAACTGTTGTTTAAAAAAAATTCTAATTTTTAAACAACTAAGTGTTCAAAACGTAAACAACCTTAAGTTGTTTAATTTTTAAACAACAGTTGAGCGATTCACCGGTTAACTTGGGGTTGTTTAAAATTTTGAACAACTTGTTTAATTTTTTTCTAACAGTGTAGTGACGTCACAGTGACGTCACATCTAACAAAAAGGGCTTTCTACACACGACAATGTCGTTCGATTAGGACCCTGAATATCTGGGAAAAGGTAGAATAGATGCTTTGAAAATAAATAAATGGTTACCTAGTCCGTTTTTGTTAATACAAGTATTTGTTAGTGACATTACGAACACACTTTGTTTTCTTCTTTAAAGGTAGCGTTGGCTCTGACTGTATCGCGGTATCGCGGATGATTCATAGTTTTTTCCTGTTCCTTTTACTTACAATTGCAAAAGGAAAATATATTATAAATATGAAAATAATGTGTATAACCATTTCCTAATTTCTTTCATATTTTGTTCTAGTATTCTCGTTATTTCATTGTACAATATAACAAGTTGAATGCATAATGATAACGACCTCACAATTATTTTAAGGTTAAGGTCTTAGTTTCCATTATATTTGTTTAGGCAAAGAATATTACAAAAGTGGATTCCAAGTATCCCCCCCCCCCCCCGAATGCCCGGAGCCACCTTACGTCACTGGCCTTTTGTCAGAGAAAATCAATGATACCTTCTCCCGAGTTCATAATAACAATTAGTGCATCGTACTTGTGCTTTTAAGAGAAGACTTAGTATGGGTTTAAACTAGATACAGGACAGGGCTATCATCAACAGTAGGAATTGTATTGTATATGAGCAGTGATTAATGATGTTTATATATTTTATCTGTTGTGTCCTCCAGAATTGAGAACGCAACTGCTGCTATCAAAACATTCCTGCTGCTATATCCAGTATTGTGTTACTTATTAATCATGGTATCTTTTGTTGGAAGCATCGTACACAGGTAGCGCAATGTATTTGAATTATTTAACTGTTCACCACCCACTCTACTCATTAAGTGTAAAAGTCGTCAACACTATGCAGGACTCAACTTCATTTCTATGAAATAAATAAATGATGTAATTAAGAGTGGGTGCTGAACTAAATGAATCATCACGAGTGTGATTATGACTTAAATGTCGAGCGTTATATTTACTGAGAAACAACCTCGGAATAGAGTGGAGTACGTTTGTGTTGTTCAGTAGACGATTGTATGGTTAACATTAAATTGGCGACGCCGAGGAGTACAGGTTTGCGATGTTTCTATTGAACCTGACTGTTGCCATGGTTCTTTCAAACGTTCACGTACATTTCCATTAAACATTAAAGTACATTATTTTTTTTGTCTACAGCTACACGTATATTCACGTTTCTGCAAACATGTATGTATTGATGATTGATACTTGATGGGATGTGGTTTGAGCTAGTATATCATTTGTAATGAAGTATTTGTTTGCCCTATTTTCCATGCTGAATCTTAAAATCTTACATACAAACATACACAAGCTTTCTTAGCAGTCAGGTAAAACAAAAGAAACAAACAAACAAACCATCTCGACGTATGTACACAGTTAACAATTTTGTGAACAAGTTGTTTAAAAGTTTAAACAACCTCGGATTAACGGGTGACCTGATCTGAGAGTTGTTTAAAATGTTAAGCATCTCGAGTTGTTTAAAGTTTAAACACTTAGTTGATCAACATTTTGAACAACTTGTTTAAAATCACAATTTAAACAACCGGTGTTGTTTAAAGACGGTTGTTTAAAAAGGAGCTGTTGTTCAGTGGGGGTTGCTTACACCAACTGGGTTGTTTAAAGAAAGTTGATTAAAAAGGAGCTGTTTTTCAGTGGGGGTTGTTAACAACAAAAGGGTTGTATAATGGGGTATAATTTGGGTTTGATACTCTGAATAAGTACACCACTACTTCTGGGTCTCTATATAGGTATATGAAGAGTAACAATAATGGTAGGGTAATTCTGCAATTCATGAATTAGCGATTACACAGTGCCCATTTTGCATGAGCGCGCATGCACGCACATATAAACTGCATATATAGGGATGCAAGCAAACTCTATGGCAAGGAATTTAGCACACGTTATAACTGAGTGCGCGATCAGTGCCGCACCGCATGACACGACGATTTTAAGTCTACCTATATTCTGACATTTGCGTAAAGATACTGAAAATTTTAACTTTGAACTTACGCTATAAGTTAGAAACTTCTAATTGGTTAATAGAAAAGTGATTTCAAATAAGCCATTGAATCCCTAGTCACTTAGAAGCGCGTCGGTAGCGTGGTCGGCCATGATGTGAAATAAAGCTTTTAGCCAACGCGCACTTTACGGGCACGTGACACATGACGTCATATGTAAACAACACTGTCTAAAAGCTCTCGTATAGTAAATATAGGAAGCAAATATTAATCGACTACGAGGGTAATGGTGCAAACTATCATCGCCGAGGTGATCTCGGGGCTACCATCATCCCGAGCCGCAAGGCGAGGGATCATGGTAGCCCCGAGATCACCGAGGCGATGATAATTTGTATCCATTGCCCTAGTAAAGGAGGTTAATATTTGTTTTATATCCCACATCGGCAATAAGGTCTATTTAAAGTGAATTTTACATAATAATAAGAACTGATTCTGCAGACAGTTTAGCTTCAGCTAGATTTTACAAAGCGCAACGTGCATACATGTAATACAGTCGATGCGCGCTCATTTGACATTGACATTGACTTTGACATTTCGCGTAACCTACTTTGCTATGCGTATTCAATGGGCAAGGGTGGGCAAGTGGGGTAGCAGCAAAAAAATACTTTACAAAAGGACTATCTCATGTAGATAGTACTTATCCATATTTTATCATGTGACCTCGTTTAGATCAATCAGATCGCAAGATTCTTAGTATGTGGGATATAACAGTCGTGAAATTTTAAACAGCGAATGTTTAACAAAATTACTTTCGTTTCGAGCAACATTGTTTACAATATTTTGAACTGTTGTTTAAGATAGTGTACAACTGAAAGTGAACATCACTTTTTAAGCAGCGTTTTTACTGTGTATATATTGCTTCTTTCAAATGGCAAGTACAAGGTTTAAGCTCGATTGTTTATATTCCCCTGGAAAATATGCCCGCTCTTGGTTTTGGTGTGCACAGAAGAGATGTATTAAAGGAGTGTTTCCATAATGTATTCATTTGAAATTATATACCTCATACATAGATTGTCATTCACTGATTGGTCAAAACTATATCACATGTCACAAAGCATTTCGATCTATCAAGTAGCATTACGTCAGAGGGTTTGATAGCTACTATCGAACCCTGGGATAGGACCCCTAACCCCTCCCGCGACTTAGTTGCGCACACAAATGTTTTGAGTTGCTAGGCTACCGCAATCGCGCGCACGGTTACGCGCAGCGCGTAGGAATTCAATACTCTTGCCTTTAATTTTGACTTGTTGTTGAATTTTTCTTATTCTGGTGAGTGAATTCCTCTTTATCTCGTTTCCTGATTTTTAAAGCTAGATCTAGACATACAGCTAGAACCAATCATGAATCAATAAAAAGGACGAGGTATATAAAACAAATATGGACTGCTCTGTAATCGGATGATGGTGGGAATTACCACTCCCTCGGTGGTGTTCACACCGGCCCTTCTATCACCCCCTCGCCTCGGGGATGATAGAAGGGCCGGTGTGAACACCACCTTGGGAGTGATAGTTCCCACTATCATCCTCATGAGCAGTCAATATTTGTATACTGTCACATGTCCAATAGCAATTTTTGTTCAATGTTTATTATAGATTATTATGATTAACCTCTTTAAATGTATGAATAATACAAGTTAAAACAAAATCTTTCTTCAAAATAAAATTTATCAACATTTGTCTATGATCTGTTTATCTTTCTATCATACAATTTCTCTCTCGCTCTTTACCTCTCTCTCTTACAAACACGCACACACACAACTTTTCTCTACATTGCTGTTAACCCTTTGAGTGCGAGCCCGCGCAAGGCTATTGTTTCCCCTGTGACGGAGCGATTTCGGTTACATCGCCAGTAATGGAAAATTTGGCGGTGCTTTTTACTTTCGTTGCTCATTGCGCCTCATTCAGTCATTTTCGTGCTTTTTAGTAAATGTAAAAGTGAAAGATCAGACTTTTTTCTTTCTAAAAATATAAGTTTTGTTCATCAATACCAAAAATAAGGTCTGTTATTTTTGAGGGAAATTGCCGTCTTATTTTGCTGAAGCTTCACGTCTTTCCTTTTCAATACACTCGCAATACAAATTGCGTAAGCACCGCCGCACGCGCAGATCGGTCGATACCTCCATTCATTTCCCCATTGTCAATGATTGTCGTCTGCTAAAGCTCGGCCGATTATTTGTTTGTAATTGAAAGAGCTAAATGAATGACAGAGATTAAAACAAAATCATAATTCATCATAATCATCCCTCTTTCTATCTATTTATCTATCTATCTCTGTCTTTTCTGTCTGTCTCTCTCTCTCTCTCTCTCTGTCTCCCTCTTCCCCTTCCCTCTCTGAATACGTCAGGAATTTCATGAAATTGGAATTGTGCTTCAGTGTGTTTTATTTCCGCATCGCGTTGTTGTGTTTTTTTTTTCTTTTCTTTTGAAAGGGTGTGGCTAATAACGAGTTCATTCTTGGTAGTCTCATATTCGTGGCTATACCGCCGGGGTTGCTCAAGACAAGAGTAATATTCTGTGGGGAGAGAGAGGAGGAGTAAGGGATCGTTTTTCAGGACATAACATTTGAACATTTTATATGCCCGCTCAAACTAAGACCGGCTTTAGGTTGATCAAGATATTTTACTCAAACCTGCTCTAGAATGGTTACATGCCTTCGTACTATTAGTTAGAGTGGTCGTTTGTATTGCCATGTAGATTGACCTATTGACCTACGTTTAGGCTTACATCCTCTTCTTTCAAAACGGTAAACTTCAAGAGTAGTTACTTCTTTACCATCTTTTGTTCCTCTTAGGGTGGGGATAAGCCTTTCATAAAGGAGGTCCCTACATGAATGATTCGCTAAATTGGTCAAGTTTATAAAATGAACAGCGTATTGTCATGTAAATACCCTACATCGATAAGGCTTAGATTAGTATATGATGAAAAAGATGCCCCATGGTAGGGTAGATAAATATAAATAAGTAATCAGGGTCGAAATAGTACTGATAATACGACCCGTAATATGAATATCTGAAATGCAGAAGGGTGCATACGGAACTTGGAAGTAGCGTCAAGCAAGAATCCTGGCAAGAATATAGAACGGACGCGCGCGTACGCGTCCGTCTCCAGCTGTACGGGTATTTCGGGCCTTTTTTCGATCCGAACACTAACTTAGAGTAAAGTTGAAATGATATCACTTTTTTCTCGATTTTTTTCTACGTAACTATATTATTTTTTTAATAGATGAGATGAATGAATATATCTAAATAATAGTGCAAAGAACTTTAGCACATAATAGATAATAATAAGCTGGAAAACTTTGTCAACATATTAGGGATATATCTCGGCTTCTGTAGAAGCCCGTCGTCACAGACTTAACTACTCGCTCGGCTTCTGTAGAAGCCCGTCGTCTCCAAAGTGTTAATAACTGCCTTAAAGATAAAGTTGAGTTCTGGTCATGCGATTGCGTGGTGAAAGGAACGGTGTGGAATCGATCAGAAGAGGTTGATCTTCTAGCATATAAGTAGTTGTGTGTACTGCAAAGTTCTGGAATCATCAAAATGATAAAAAATTGGCCTAGTCTTGATAAAAATACAATCAATGTACACAGAAAGATGTATATGGGACTACACAAACATGTGGCATAAAAATCGGTCCCGATTTGTACGCTGTTACATGCCATATTTAGAATATTAAGGCACTTGAGGAGCTATGCTTTTCAGGGAACATTTTTTATTTGATGTTCTTCCACACTTGCATAATAATAATGGTAATGCTCACCCATTATTGTTCACCTCATCCCAGAACTTAACCTTCTCTTTAACCTTCCTCTCACTTCCTCATTATCTCTTACTCTTACAAAAACACAAAGCATGCCAAACTACGTGTCCAAACCCTAACGTTTACAAAATCATTACCTTCTTATCATATTTTTTAATGTCATTGCTTAGTTATTTGTTATTACTAACAGCATTATTATCATTATGGATAATTTTTTTTTAATTATTATTATCATCATTATCATTATTACATTTTAATTATCATATTTATTATTATTTATAATTACCATTATCATTACTATCACTTTAAATTTACTATGTCCTATTTGCAGGCCATAAATGAAAAGGTTAAATTCCAACGGCATTTGAAAGATAATACTAATTCAGAACTTCCCTAAAAACAGGGTGCTTGAAAATGTCTTTAAGTGGAAAAATAACGACTATTCGTTGTCGAATCGTCTACCAAGTCAGTAAGTAATAGGCTGATTTTCAGACCATTGTATCGAATGTTGTTACGTTTTGTGCTGCGCAAAGATTTAATCAGTTTAATTTTGGCCATTACAAGAAGTGGGTTATTGATGTAGATAAATGCGCATTTACCCTTTACAGCTCGTGTTATGTATGTTATTACCAAAGAAGAAGAAAAAAGCCAGTCAGTCACTCAATAGTGTCTGACAGTGAAGTCTAGCAAGTAAACGGGTTTCCTTGCATAATTAAATATTAGGACACTGCTAACGTTTAAATTTCACAGATAGGACATACAGAATTTGATGTTGGCTGCAAAAGGGATATAGTATTTTTAATCATCATCATCACAATCATCGCCATCCCCTTCACCATCACTATATTATTTTGTTGTTTTCTTAATATTTTGTTTCCTCCCCCAGTCGTAAAAAAATAGGAAAAAAATAGGGGAAAAATAGTCCCGAAAATATATTTTTTTTCTATTTTTTCCCTATTTTTTTTAAGGAAAATTAGGGAAAAAATAGTTTTGGAAATAGGAAAAAACTAGGTTTGAAACAATTTTTTCTATTTTTTTCCTATTTTTTTCCTATTTTTCAGACCTGAAAATAGGAAAAAAATAGGGAAAAAATAGTGTAGAAAATGGTGAAGAAAATAGTAAAAAAATAGTGATAACTAGGTGCTAGTGGACAGTGAAAAATAGTGAGGAAATAGGAAAAAAATAGTGAGGAAATAGGAAAAAATAGTAAGAAAATAGGAAAAAAATAGTAAGAAAATAGGGGAAAATAGGAAAAAAATAGTAAGGAAATAGGAAAAAAAATAGTAAGAAAATAGGAAAAAAATAGTAAGAAAATAGGGAAAAATAGTAAGAAAATAGGAAAAAAATAGTAAGAAATTAGGAAAAAAATAGTAAGAAAATAGGGGAAAATAGTAAGAAAATAGGAAAGAAATAGTAAGGAAATAGGAAAACAAATAGTAAGAAAATAGGAAAAAAATAGTAAGAAAATAGGGAAAAATAGTAAGAAAATAGGAAAAAAATAGTAAGGAAATATGAAAAAAATAGTAAATAAGTGAGGAAATCAGAAAAAAATAGTCAGGAAATAGGGCCCCCCCCCTATTTCCTGACTATTTCCTGATCACTCATCCTTTACTTTCATGGATTTCTCAAGCACTACCATCTCACACATCCAGTCAACGACTCTGTACATTCAATTAAATCATACAGTGCAAACTTGATATAAAGAGATCAGTTATCAGGGCTTAAATTAATCCAAGGCCACCAAGGCCATGGCCTTGGATGCCCCTTTGATTGGCCTCAATGCCCCTCTCATTGGCCTTGGAGATTTTGTGTGCCCTTTCCAATTCTTCCTATTTGTGCTGTAATATAGGAATGTGCCCTACAGAAAAGTGGCCTTGCCCTAAAAATATTGAAATTTAAGGCCTGAGTTATACCTGAAATGACAAGGTAATTTAACAGCTTTTGGGGGTTAAGATTTCTTGGTTGCACATGACCTCATTGTCAAAAGTTTCCACTGTAGAATAGTCACCCTACTCCTACAGCTCTTTTCTCTGCATCGATGCACCTACTCAGTTTGCCAAATTCACTTCATCCTTTCAGTCCAATCCATTCAGTAGAACATTTAAAATAGTCAATGGGTATATGGAAAATGTTATACAGTCCACTCCTATTATAACGAACATGGATACACCAAGATTTTATTATCAGGCAATTCTCATCAGTCCCAATTTTAAACAAACCAATGTGTTCAGTAACTCGAGTATAACATGATTTCATTTTAACAAGGACATTGGCTTGGTCCCGAGCACCTCGTTATAATGGCAGTGGACTGTAACAAACAAAAATAATAAAAGGGAATGTGTCAAATAAAATACATGTACTTTATTTTCGAGAGGTAAACACAATGACATGAGTTTAGTATAGTATGTGTGTTCATATAAGCAAATAAATAAAAGAACTTAACTGATATTTACAATCTTTGGTTAAGTACTGTAGTGTACATGTTGTAGTAATAGAGTTGTTCATGGTTTGCTATGATTATACTCTAAAAAAAAAACAAGACAAATGCGACTGCGTCTCCTATATGCCTCCGCCTTAAAAAAAATATCATCCACCTAGAATGTAGCTTTCTATTTTTGTTCAAATAAAGTATTCAGGTGAGTTTCAGGACTATTACTGAGCCGATGTGGATATGCCAGGCGATCACAAGCTCTCTCCCTCACTTGTAACCAAATAAAGCAGTATTCTGGACATGAGAGTGTTGTTTTCTGTCTCTTTTATTACAATTTAATTGCAAAGTGCTCTTAATAATGTAATCACATTTTCAAACCTCAAGAAAATCATGACAAATAATTTTTTTTTTCTCGTTATTTACAAAGATAACAAAATAAAATAAATCATAAAACAGATTTTTCAACAATGCATGCATGCTCTATAGTACAGTTGACATGTTACATAATTTTCTCAATCTCAATTGAACTGTCAAAATCTTAATACAATCATCATAATCTAGAAACACTTACTACAAAATCAATGACATGTCATGTCATTGAGATATATATAAACAAGAAAATGACAGACTTACATGCTACTATTTTCAAATAGTTTTACAAAGTATAGGCCTACCATCATTACCATGTATCATAAGTAATGGTCTTATGGTCCTTTATCTTCACAATATGCAGGCACTCATTGTGTACACATACATGTTGTACTTGCCTATGAATCTCAATGATTAGACATAAGAATTACATAATAAAATGGAAACAAATACTAATGTAAAGGATACAGATGTTGGTCATGCTGTTCACAGGCATCGAATGGTGGTTGTACGTTACATGTACATTGTAGCTTGATTAGTTTCAATGGATCTGTAAAGATATAAATGAAATGTGAGTTAGGGGTTAGAATAAGCATGCATTGGTACATTTATGAACATGCAATTAATACTTAGTACAAGTATTTATGTATTTCATAATGAAAAATTCAAAGGCACAGAACATGTGTGTACAAAAGTATGATAGCAAAAAAGATGCCAGGCTGACGACGAACGGATGGTGAAACAACGGAGTCATCAAAGAGCTGTCAAGGTGCATGAAATGTAAACCACTTAGGTAGGCAATTAATTAGAGTTATTTTATTCTTAGATATATTGGGTGAACATACATAAAATAAAACATAAAACACAGAAAAGAAAATAGTAAAGGAACAATTTGTTGAAGACAAAAATAAAAAGGAAAGAGAAAAATAATGTAGATCTAGGTAGAAATTGTGCCACCTTCAAATTATTGTTCTAGCATAATGATGAGGTAAACTACTCTAATATTTCGATGTCAGATCTTAACTAACAAACATGAAATAGATTACTAAATAAACCCAAAAAAATTATCAACAATAGATTTAGATTTCTACTTAGTAAGGACTAGACCGAATTTTCCGTCTCTTTCGTTCGTTAGCCTCTTATTGGGGTAGGGTCGGCCGGCTCTCTCTTTAGAGACGGAAGCCGTCTATACACATTCCCTTGCTAACGCCACGGCCAGTCCTGGTCGTAGCGTTTTGCCCCCCAAATCCCCCAAAATGTCATTTTACCTCATGCATTGATTATTTTAAATTAGGAGAAGGTTATACTAACATCGGTTCCACTTACCAACTTGACTGTATAATCCGTTTAATGGTCCCTTTTAAGGAAATTACGGGTCTAAATTGACAGCCGTGTTGAAAATCTTGCAAGGTGTGTTAAACGTTAAACTCTCGCTGCATGCCGGAGTCATCTAAATCAATCTCATAAATGATTATGAAGGAAAAACTGTGCGCCATCTACACGTTCGTAATGGCGTTATCACAGTTTTTCCTTTATAATCATTTTGCCTTCGGCGTAGACTAGAAGGGATGAGATTGATTTAGATGACTCCGGCATGCAGCGAGAGTTTTACGTTTAACACACCTTGCAAGATTTTCAACACGGCTGTCAATTGAGACCCGTAATTTCCTTAAAAGGGACCATTAAACGGATTATACAGTCAAGTTGGTAAGTGGAACCGATGTTAGTATAACCTTCTCCTAATTTAAAATAATCAATGCATGAGGTAAAATGACATTTTGGGGGATTTTGGGGGCAAAACGCTACGACCAGGACTGGCCGTGGCGTTAGCAAGGGAATGTGTATAGACGGCTTCCGTCTCTAGAGAGAGCCGGCCGACCCTACCCCAATAAGAGGCTAACGAACGAAAGAGACGGAAAATTCGGTCTAAGTAAGGACATACCTCGCAGACACATGCACTCTCGGACTTGGAAGACTTGCTCTTCTTCTTGCGTGGTGCTTTAGCAGGTTGTGTTTTCCGATTCCTAGAAAAATAATTTGAGATACAATTTAGCCTAAAAGTAACCACATCAAAACATTATATCATGCAAGGCAATATAATTGACAGACGTAGTAATGGTACAAAATCTGAAATTTCTACGTGGATTTATTGTAATCACGTTTGTTTACATTCACTCATTCACTAACAGACACTACACTGCACTTGGAGATTCACTAGGCCTACGTACACTTCACTCAGAAGTTTTGTAGTCTAAGCAATATTGCTAAGTTACAACCTCAACACTACATGGGAATATTGATACGTAAAATAACATTCTATAGGCCTACTATGTCTATGAAGTAGCATTATATTCAACAACAGACACAATAAAAATATATATATCATAATATAATTAAGTTTCAGAAATAAACGTACCTTTTCAGCTGTTTTCTGGGGCCAGTTCCGCTCGTCGATGTTCCGTCATTCGACAACAAACTCATTTCTCTACGAGTGGGACTAGTAATATTTTGAACATTTGTCGGGCTCATTTTCTTGGGAAGAATCACTAAAATGGGATAAGGAGGCATCGGAGTATGAGGAGTCACTATCTCTTGATGAAATTTCATCGCTAGAATAATTGCTGGAAGACATTTTGGTGTGATTTGGAGACGTTTGATGAACGAAAATCAGCAAAAGTCCGATGCGCACAGCAGTGAAAAAAAACAAGGTAGCATATATTGGCACGAGCTTTAGTGGAGTCATGAATATTCATTAGTCCCTACGTCACAGACGTGCGGCGTGCGTACTCTGTCATATACACATGTACTAGTACACGAGTACGTTCGTAAGCATTAGTACATGTATGTTGCTCCGGAATGAAGAGAATCACTATAAAGGACGAATTACTCCGTGAAGCCAAGTACGAACAGAGAATTGAAAGCAACTACACTCCCTAATCTAGCTAGTTTTGTAATAACATATAGTTAATTTTTTTTCATAATAGTTTATTCTTTTGTGGCTTAATACTAAGGAACTGTTAAAAAGATGATTTGTAGACAAATGAAAATAAAGAAAACATGTGCACCCAGCAGTTCAATGCAGTTCTTATATTATACTTAGGCCTATACCCACCATGTTGCTTAAATAGTTCGATAGTTGACAGCCACAATATTTAGTAAAATAATAGGCGTTTCATGTATTGCTGGTAAATTGCTCGATAACATCACTCAATATGATTTGATTCGATATATATATCATTAATGAAACTATTTCAAGGCTATAAAGTCTCAAACAAACCAACACCATTAAACCGAGTGCCAACACCATTAAACCATGCGCCAAATTTAGTAATTTTCTTTTGTGTATCGAAAGACCGTGGTTTCCTGTTTTTTTTAATGAAAATTGGAATTTGATACTATAATGTTCGAGTACATCACTTTTATTATGATTTGATCTGAGATATATCTCATTAATGAAACCATGCAAAGGCATTCTAGTCTCAACTTGCAAACCATCACCATTAAACCGAGTGCCAACACCATTAAACCATGCGCCAAATTTAGTAGTCTTCTTTTGTGTATCGAAAGACCGAGGTTTACCTGGTTTATTTAGGGAAATGGAAATTTGATACTATAACGTTCGAGTACATCACCTTGTATATGATTTGATCCGAGATATATCTCATTAATGAAACCATGCAAAGGAATTCTAGTCTCAAACTAACCTACACCTAATCTATTAAATCTTCTTTTATGTATTGAAAGACCGAGGTTTCCCGGGTTTATTTAGAAAAATGGGAATTTGATACTATAATGTTCGGGTTCATCACTTTGTATATGATTTGATCCGAGATATATCTCATTAATGAAACCATGCAAAGGCATTCTAGTCTAAAACAAACCATCACCATTAAACCGAGGGCCAACACCATTAAACCATGCCCCAAATTTAGACCGAGGTTTCCAGGGTTTAATAGGAAAATGGGAATTTGATACTATAATGTTCGGGTACATCACTTTGTATATGATTTGATCCGAGATATATCTCATTAATGAAACCATGCAAAGGCATTCTAGTCTCAAACAAACCATCACCATTAAAGCGAGTGCCAACACCATTAAACCATGCGCCAAATTTAGTAGTCTTCTTTTGTGTATCGAAAGACCGAGGTTTCCCGGGTTTATTTAGGGAAATGGAAATTTGATACTATAATGTTCGAGTACATCACCTTGTATATGATTTGATCCGAGATATATCTCATTAATGAAACCATGCAAAGGCATTCTAGTCTCAAACTAACCTACACCATTAAACCGAGGGCCAACACCATTAAACGATGCGCCAAATTTAGTAATCTTCTTTTATGTATTGAAAGACCGAGGTTTCCCGGGTTTATTTAGGAAAATGGGAATTTGATACTATAATGTTCGGGTACATCACTTTGTATATGATTTGATCCGAGATATATCGCATTAATGAAACCATGCAAAGGCATTCTAGTCTCAAACATACAATCACCATTAAACCGAGTGCCAACACCATTAAACCATGCGCCAAATTTAGTAATCTTCTTTTGTGTATCGAAAGACCGTGGTTTCCTGTTTTTTTTAATGAAAATTGGAATTTGATACTATAATGTTCGAGTACATCACTTTTATTATGATTTGATCTGAGATATATCTCATTAATGAAACCATGCAAAGGCATTCTAGTCTCAACTTGCAAACCATCACCATTAAACCGAGTGCCAACACCATTAAACCATGCGCCAAATTTAGTAGTCTTCTTTTGTGTATCGAAAGACCGAGGTTTACCTGGTTTATTTAGGGAAATGGAAATTTGATACTATAACGTTCGAGTACATCACCTTGTATATGATTTGATCCGAGATATATCTCATTAATGAAACCATGCAAAGGAATTCTAGTCTCAAACTAACCTACACCTAATCTATTAAATCTTCTTTTATGTATTGAAAGACCGAGGTTTCCCGGGTTTATTTAGGAAAATGGGAATTTGATACTATAATGTTCGGGTTCATCACTTTGTATATGATTTGATCCGAGATATATCTCATTAATGAAACCATGCAAAGGCATTCTAGTCTAAAACAAACCATCACCATTAAACCGAGGGCCAACACCATTAAACCATGCCCCAAATTTAGACCGAGGTTTCCAGGGTTTAATAGGAAAATGGGAATTTGATACTATAATGTTCGGGTACATCACTTTGTATACAAAATTATGATTTGATCCGAGATATATCTCATTAATGAAACCATGCAAAGGCATTCTAGTCTCAAACAAACCATCACCATTAAAGCGAGTGCCAACACCATTAAACCATGCGCCAAATTTAGTAGTCTTCTTTTGTGTATCGAAAGACCGAGGTTTCCCGGGTTTATTTAGGGAAATGGAAATTTGATACTATAATGTTCGAGTACATCACCTTGTATATGATTTGATCCGAGATATATCTCATTAATGAAACCATGCAAAGGCATTCTAGTCTCAAACTAACCTACACCATTAAACCGAGGGCCAACACCATTAAACGATGCGCCAAATTTAGTAATCTTCTTTTATGTATTGAAAGACCGAGGTTTCCCGGGTTTATTTAGGAAAATGGGAATTTGATACTATAATGTTCGGGTACATCACTTTGTATATGATTTGATCCGAGATATATCGCATTAATGAAACCATGCAAAGGCATTCTAGTCTCAAACATACAATCACCATTAAACCGAGTGCCAACACCATTAAACAATGCCCCAAATTTAGTAATCTTCTTTTGTGTATCAATAGACTGAGGTTTCCGGGTTTATTTAGGAAAATAGAAATTTGATACTATAATGTTCGAGTACATCACTCAGTATATGATTTGATCCGAGATATATCTCATTAATGAAACCATGCAAAGGCATTCTAGTCTAAAACAAACTTCACCATTAAACCGAGGGCCAACACCATTAAACCATGCCCCAAATTTAGACCGAGGTTTCCAGGGTTTAATAGGAAAATGGGAATTTGATACTATAATGTTCGGGTACATCACTTTGTATAAAAAATTATGATTTGATCCGAGATATATCTCATTAATGAAACCATGCAAAGGCATTCTAGTCTCAAACAAACCATCACCATTAAAGCGAGTGCCAACACCATTAAACCATGCGCCAAATTTAGTAGTCTTCTTTTGTGTATCGAAAGACCGAGGTTTCCCGGGTTTATTTAGGGAAATGGAAATTTGATACTATAATGTTCGAGTACATCACCTTGTATATGATTTGATCCGAGATATATCTCATTAATGAAACCATGCAAAGGCATTCTAGTCTCAAACTAACCTACACCATTAAACCGAGGGCCAACACCATTAAACGATGCGCCAAATTTAGTAATCTTCTTTTATGTATTGAAAGACCGAGGTTTCCCGGGTTTATTTAGGAAAATGGGAATTTGATACTATAATGTTCGGGTACATCACTTTGTATATGATTTGATCCGAGATATATCGCATTAATGAAACCATGCAAAGGCATTCTAGTCTCAAACATACAATCACCATTAAACCGAGTGCCAACACCATTAAACAATGCCCCAAATTTAGTAATCTTCTTTTGTGTATCAATAGACTGAGGTTTCCGGGTTTATTTAGGAAAATAGAAATTTGATACTATAATGTTCGAGTACATCACTCAGTATATGATTTGATCCGAGATATATCTCATTAATGAAACCATGCAAAGGCATTCTAGTCTAAAACAAACTTCACCATTAAACCGAGTGCCAACACCATTAAACAATGCCCCAAATTTAGTAATCTTCTTTTGTGTATCAATAGACTGAGGTTTCCGGGTTTATTTAGGAAAATAGAAATTTGATACTATAATGTTCGAGTACATCACTCAGTATATGATTTGATCCGAGATATATCTCATTAATGAAACCATGCAAAGGCATTCTAGTCTAAAACAAACTTCACCATTAAACCGAGGGCCAACACCATTAAACCATGCCCCAAATTTAGACCGAGGTTTCCAGGGTTTAATAGGAAAATGGGAATATGATACTATAATGTTCGGGTACATCACTTTGTATATGATTTGATCCGAGATATATCTCATTTATGAAACCATGCAAAGGCATTCTAGTCTCAAACAAACAATCACCATTAAACCGAGTGCCAACACCATTAAACCATGCGCCAAATTTAGTAGTCTTCTTTTGTGTATCGAAAGACCGAGGTTTCCCGGGTTTATTTAAGGAAATGGAAATTTGATACTATAATGTTCGAGGACATCACCTTGTATATGATTTGATCCGAGATATATCTCATTAATGAAACCATGCAAAGGCATTCTAGCATGGGTGTCGATCCCGGGGGGGGGGATGGGGGGACATATCCCCCCCAATATTTCAGGTGGGGGGTGGCCTGTTCAATCATCCCCCCCCCCAATAATTCACCCTAAAAAAAAAATATAAAAAAATAGAAATTAATGATGAAAGCCCGATGAGAGTAGGTAATGGTTATTACTCGCAAGATGACCGTCAGTACACATTTTATTATCTCATTTTCATAATACATACATATATGCGAAGTAAATGAGACAACCGTATATGAGACAAGAATAAAGTGAATTCTCGTTCATACGGCTTCATCAGGAATTGATGAATTTATTCACTTTGTTCAATCAACGGCATCATAGAAATGCAGTGCGCCAGATGCAAAGACGCAGCGTTAAAAAGCAACGAGCTAAATGTTAAGCGCGAAGCGCAAAAGTAGCAATCTGCAACATCAGACAATCCTGGACAATGTAAACATAAATGAACTCTATGTCACTGGCGTATTTCATACAAGTGATTTATAAATGTTCGTGATATCACAAGATTTTCAACAAATTCGCGTTTCTCCATTTCTGTTGCAAACTGACACATTACCAAATAGCCAGGAAGAGCATATATTTTGTATGGTCACTAATGGGCCTAAATAGTGGCTGTTAACACTAACAGTAGTATACAATTCCTTTCCAGAAGCTATTGCGACAAGCACTGCCGGGAGATAACATGCTACCCACCACTCGGGCTGTGCATGCAAGGATTTGCGAACGAACGTTCCATACGTACATCATGTGGGGAAACTGAAATCAGACAAGGATTAATATAGAGAACAGCACAATGAATCGTCTTCTTTCTCTAATAATTTAGTGAAACGGCAAAGCTTCCGCGCTTCGCGCGGGAGGGGGGGGGGGGCAACTGAAGTCAAACTACGATTAAGAGTTATAATTAAATGAAACGTCAAAGAACACGATACAACGAATCATCTTCTTTTTCTAATAATTTAATGAAACATGAAAGCTTCCGCGCGTAGCGCGGGATGGGCGAAAGTGATTTCAGACGAAGAGTAAGAGTAATAAACAAATGAAACGTCAAAGCTTCCGCGCTTCGCGCGGGAGGGGAAAAACTGAATTCAGACAAGGACACGATACAACTAATCGTCTTCTATCTCTAATAATTTATTGAAACGTCAAAGCTTCCGCGCTTAGCGCTCGATGGGCGAAAATGAATACAGACAAGGATTAAGAGTAATAATTTATTGAAACGTCAAAGTTTCCGCGCGGGAGGGCGGGAGCGAATTGCACTCAGACATTGAAACGATACAACGAATCGTCCTCTTTCTCTAATCATTTAATGAAACGTCAAAGCTTCCGCGCTTCGCGCGGGAGGGGGGAAACTGAATTCAGACAAGGATTAACAGTCGAGAATGGTACATCGAATCGTCTTCTTTCTTTAATAATCAAATGAAACGTCAGAGCTTCCGCGCTACGCGCGGAGGAAGGGGAACTTGATTTAAACATTAAGGATTAAGGATGGTACATCGAATCGTCTTCTTTCTTTAATAATCAAATGAAACGTCAGAGCTTCCGCGCTACGCGCGGAGGAAGGGGAACTTGATTCAAACATTAAGGATTAAGGATGGTACATCGAATCGCCTTCTTTCTTTAATAATCTAATGAACCGTCAGAGCTTCCGCGCTTCGCGGGGGAGGGCCCTCCCTGCACCCAACCCCCTAGGGAGCGTGGAGGAAGGGGAACTTGATTCAAACAAGGATTAAGAGTCGAGAACGGTCCAACGAATCGTCTTCTTTCTCTAATAAGTTAATGAAACGTCAAAGCTTCCGCGCTTCGCGGGGGAGGGCCCTCCCTGCACCCAACCCCCTAGGGAGCGCGCTTCGCGCGCTCTGTTACTCTCCTGGCTACGCCCTTGGGGAGGGGTGCAACCTGCCACAAGCTTTTACCTCTTGATTGCTTTGATCCATTGCCGAAAATATTTTGGCACCTATCATCCCCCCCCCCCCAACCACGGATACAAATCGACACCCTTGCATTCTAGTCTCAAACTAACCTACACCATTAAACCGAGGGCCAACACCATTAAACAATGCCCCAAATTTAGGTTTTTTTTGTGTGTGTATTGAAAGACGGAGGTTTCCCGGGTTTATATAGGAAAATGGAAATTTAATACTGGTAAGCTGCTCGATAATATCACTTAGTCTCATTTAATTCGATATATATTTCATTAATGAAACCATTTTAAGGCTATAAAGTCTCAAACAAACCTACACCATTAAACCGAGTGCCAACACCATTAAACCATGCGCCAAAATTAGTAATCTTCTTTTGTGTATCGAAAGACCGAGGTTTCCCGTTTTTTTTAATGAAAATTGGAATTTGATACTATAATGTTCGAGTACATCACTTTTATTATGATTTGATCTGAGATATATCTCATTAATGAAACCATGCAAAGGCATTCTAGTCTCAAACAAACCATCACCATTAAACCGATTGCCAACACAAACCATGCGCCAAATTTAGTAGTCTTCTTTTGTGTATCGAAAGACCGAGGTTTCCCGGGTTTATTTAGGGAAATGGAAATTTAATACTGGTAAGATGCTCGATAATATCACTTAGTCTCATTTGATTCTATATATATTTCATTAATGAAACCATTTTAAGGCTATAAAGTCTCAAACAAACCTACACCATTAAACCGAGTGCCAACACCATTAAACCATGCGCCAAAATTAGTAATCTTCTTTTGTGTATCGAAAGACCGTGGTTTCCTGTTTTTTTTAATGAAAATTGGAATTTGATACTATAATGTTCGGGTACATCACTTTTATTATGATTTGATCTGAGATATATCTCATTAATGAAACCATGCAAAGGCATTCTAGTCTCAAACAAACCATCACCATTAAACCGAGTGCCAACACCATTAAACCATGAGCCAAATTTAGTAGTCTTCTTTTGTGTATTGAAAGACCGAGGTTTCCCGGGTTTATTTAGGGAAATGGAAATTTGATACTATAATGTTCGAGTACATCACTTTGTATATGATTTGATCCGAGATTTATCTCATTTAATGAAACCATGCAAAGGCACTCTAGTCTCAAACTAACCTCCACCACTAAACCGAGGGCCAATACCATTAAACAATGCCCCAAATTTAGTTTTTTGTTTTTTTTTGTATTGAAAGACGGAGGTTTCCCGGATTTATATAGGGAAATAGGAATTTAATACTGGTAAATTGTTCGCTAACACCACTCTGTAAGATTTGATCAGGGATATATCTCATTAATGAAACATTGTAATAACTATATAGTCACAAACATACCTTCACCATTAAACCGAGTGCCAGCACCATTAAACCATGACCCAAATTTTAGTAATCATCTTGTATCAATGAGACCGAGGTTTCCCAGGTTTCCTTCGGAAAATGGAAATTTAATACTGGTAAGTTGTTCCATAACATCACTCAGTTTTATTTGATTCGATATATATCTCATTAATGAAACAATGTAACGGCTACAATATAGACTCAATCAAACCAACACCATTGAACCAAGGTGCCAGCACCATTAAACCATGCCCCAAATTTAGTAATTTTTTGGGGGTATCGAAAGACTGAGATTTCCCCGGTTTATTTAGGAAATTCGAAAGTTAATACTGGAAAGGTGTTCGAGTTTTCAAGACTACCAACAGTGCTTTTTTAGGACGACACACACTAAAAAAAAAGAGATTACCGACAGTCCTTTTCAGGACTCCTCAATCCTCCCCCCTCTCACATGGTGTTTTATTCAATATCTACAACTGGCTGATTCAATGGCGGCTCTTAAAAGACACTTTTGCATCCATGAAAGTAAGAAATTTCCTCCTAACGGGGCACTTACCGTCAGTAAAGAGAATTATTATCTGACTCTAGTTGGGCACTGTCTTTGTCCAACTTGAATATGGCACTTTACCCCCAATGACACACTTCATTATAAGGAGTTTCGGCACTCTCTCTCTCCATCCATCTCCCACTCTCTCTATCTCTCTCTCTCTCTCTCTCTCTCTCTCCCTCTTAACATACAGAAAGGGTAATTTTACCTCTGAATATGTTTATTTTGCCAATCTATAAAATGATATTGAGACTCGATAGTGTTATAATAGTTTTCCCGTAAACAGAAGAGTAAATCTTTTGCTGTTTATATTATTGATTCAAATAGACATCAAAACACTATTTAGAATCGCTGTCTAACCAATTTTCAGATATTCTCGGTACTGAATGACCTGTTACGGTTAGAATCATAAAAGATGTACTTTAAGAAATCATGTAAACAGCTCACCAGGTTTGCCTTATGAGGAATTTGAATTGCTTTATTTTTAAATTGGAATGATGCACAGACTGATAAACCCTGTTTAACTGGAGAGACTGTGTGTAGAGCAGCCATTATCTACAAATCATGAAACAAACTGCAATATCCAACTGTTAACCAATTCAAAGCTATTTATTCAAAATTGCTTTTGATGATTAACTTACTCTGTTCACATTGATGTTTATTTCACATGTATTATAATTTGTAGGTTTATTTTCACTCTTGTGTTTTGATTAATACGTTATTGTTTTCAGTCTATTTTGTTTGTTATAGCGCTTAAAGACTTGGGTGGTAAGCGCTTTATAAGCAACGTGTTTATTGTTATTATCATTATTATTATAGAATTTTACGAGCAGTACTTATACATGTATCATGAAAACATCATGTATTACATTTTGAAATAGCTGTATACTTTTCTATGTTCATTATTACTTGCTTGCTGAATGTATATTTAAGATTGAAATTGTTACATTGAAATACATCTGAGATTGTATTAATGACAGCACAGTTGGCGTAATGAAAAGGAACACAAGTTATAGCGTTTATTTGTCTCACGTGTGCTTTATTAAAAGATCCACATGGCAAAACAATAGCATGCATTTGAAACCATTTCATTAGAAAAAAAAAACTGAAAACGGTGTCAGTAGTTTGCACTCATGATTGTTCCATCTAATATACAAACTTCTGTTGAATAAGGTTGAACAAACACGTATTAATGCTTTTGATATTAAATTATTGTTAACACTTATTAATTCCAATGAGACAGCCTTTGATTTGGATCATTATACTGAATGAATCAGTGGTCCTAAATATGCATAAAATTAAATTGGCTCATTCCGTATTTGTTGACGTCCGTTTCTGAAATTTATTACATATGAGTTGGGCAAAATCAGAAAGTTATGTCCATATTTTGCATAAAAGGGTAATAAACCAAATCGTTGTGCTTATCGATATGATAATGTGAACTGCGTTTCAAATACCAAAACATTATGTGATATTATTAACTAGACTAGACGTTATTGTCAGCAAGCAAGTTCTTCAACAAAGAATTCAGTAATTGAACAGCATTGCATTCTTTAGTCATAACAGATTAGAAGCTAATAATAATAATAATAATAAACCATTCTTATATGCGCTAAGAAAAAAGAAAAGAAGGATAATATCAGACATGGGGGAAGAGAAGAGAAAGAATAACTGCTCTGTCATAACATTGTACTAATTTAACAACAAAAAACAATGTGTCTTTAAAGATACTATGTCCCTTTATGAATATGCCATGTATGTCCTATCTGTGAAATTTAAACGTTAGCAGTGTCCTAATATTCAAATTATGCAAGTAAATCATTCTGTTTACTTGCTAGACTTCACTGTTAGACACTATTGAGTGACTGACTGGCTTTTTTCATCTTTGGTAATAACATACATTAAATGAGATGTAAAGGGTACATGAGCACTATTTGTCTACATCAATAATCCACTTCTTGTGATGTCCAAAATTCTGTAGAACTTTGCAGGAATTATGAATATGCCATGTATCCTATCTGTGAAATTTAAACGTTAGCAGTGTCCTAATATTCAAATTATGCAAGGAAATCATTCTGTTTACTTGCTAAACTTCACTGTCAGACACTGTTGAGTGACTGACTGGCTTTTTTCATCTTTGGTAATAACATACATAAAATGAGATGTAAAGGGTACATAAGCATTATTTTGTCTACATCAATAACCCACTTCTTGTAATGTCCAAAATTAAACTTATTGAATAGTTGCGCTGACAAAAAAGTACGACCATTCGGTACAATGGTCTGACAAATCAGACCATTACTTACTGGCTCTATAGTTCCTAAGTCGATTCGAAAACTAATAGTCGTTATTTTCCCATTTAAAGACTTCAAGCCCCCTTTTGTTTAGGGAAGTTTTAAATTATTATTGTCTTTCAAATGCCTTTGGAATTTAACCTTTTCATTTTTTGGGCCTCCAAATGGGACATAGTACCTTTACGAGACTCTTGGAATTTTCTCTGTATCAACCTGCTTAAGATGACCAGGTAATTTATGCCATAACTCTGCAGCTGCCAGATGAAAGGATTTCGCACCATAGTAACTTGTTGATATTGAGGGAGGAACTAACAATGATTTTGACTGAGAGCGAATGTTTCTTGCCTGGCAATATTTTGTTATCAATTGTTGTAAGAAATCAGGGCCTAATCCTTGCATGCACAAAAACACCAATGTCAAAATCTTAAAATCAATTCGTTGTTTAACTGGAAGTCAATGGAGTTTTTCTAAAACTGGGCTAATGTGATCATGAAGTCGAGTGCGAGTAACCAACCTTGACGCAGAGTTTTTGGATTCTTTGCAGCTTCTGAATTTCATTACCAGGAAGACCATATAAGATACCATTACAGAAGTCAAGGCGAGAAACTACATGAGCATGAACAAGTCTTTATGTGGACCTCTTTGAAAGAAAGGGACAAATTGTCCCAATCTTATGCAAAGCATAACGTCACTCATCTGGAGAGTGAAAATGTAGTGAAAATAGAGTCAACATTCACTCTTTTCTTCTTAGAGAGCACACTAAAATCAGTCGATATTCACTCCTAAACAAGTGATCACTGACGTCACTCCCAAGAAAGTGAAAAAGAGTGAAAATTCGATCTTTTATTTATAGAGAGTATAATCAAGCAAAAGAAGAATTGCCTCATCGCCCTTATCAAGGCATAGAAGGATGGCATTACAACCCTTACAAGAATATTTTCACAACTATGGTACTGCCTATAAGCTGATTGAATAGTAGCATACAAATTACTTTGTCTAAGGTAAAAAACATAATTATCTCAATTGTTTTACTTATGAGTAAAATGTGCAATAGGTCTGTACTTTTCAAGTCTTATGAATCAAGTCCATCTCTCTTATGAATAGGCGAGATATGAGCCTCCTTCAGTGAATCAGGAAAGCGTTAGAATTGGGTCTAACTCGCAGGTAGAGAATTTGGAACGTGAAATTATACTTTCAACTTGCTGCGGAGACACTGCTTGAAATTCACCAAACTGAAAGCTAGTCTTCTGGAACATGACATTAACAACGTCAGGGCAAGATGCTTTCAAGCATGCCCTACACTCTTAGATGGACTGTTTGCACCACACTAAAGTCTTCCATATAAATTTGAAGGAGGTCAATAATCATTATAAAGACACCACTTTTTGTTAGAGGGGGGTATTCCAGAAAGGGACCAGTATGTGAAAAATTGGGCACGGGCCCATGGACTGTGGCCTCAAATTAGGTTTACTGATAGGTCGCTTCACAAATAGGGCATACATAGTCCCTTTTAGTGGACACCTTTTTGAGTGAAACACAAAGTAGATGGAGCCAACGTCCACACACGTCACATCGCACCCATGGAGGTTTCGTGTCTGTTCCCTTCCCTGGCTTCTCACATGACAGCATGTCACAAACTGCACGCTGGTCCAAAGGTGCAACAGCATTTTCGATGAGGATGTTGTGCACATATGTCCTCATGTCTTGTGCGAGATTCCCCACCTTCCGAGGATCTATTCCCTTGGACAAAGCCAGAGCGTTCTGCAATTATTGAAAGTGAAATGCGCAAGAAGTTGCATTATAACAGAAATAAACCACTAAACATATCAGCAATAAAAGTTTCGCCCAAACCGGGGAAAATAAGGCACGAATATGGCATTTTGTTTACCTCTTTAAGTTTTAATGACAATTTAATTCCTGAGCGGTCACTAAGAACAATAATAAAGGCTACACCAGACTCTATAAAGACAAGTATACATGGCAAAAGTACCTCGTCGGTTCCAAGCAGGTTGGATTGGCCCTGATGATGCGTCACTTGCCTTTGAACTGAAGCTTTGCACCGCACAATGCTCGTTTGGAAACTAATTTGAGTACTACTGATCCCCACGCGGCTCTCTTGATATTCAAACAGGGAAATTACGAATCTAAAACATAAATTTTGGGCTTGAAAAGTAAAGATTTGTTCCACATGGGGTACACACGTGTGATTCATCATCGAAATCAAATATTTCACCCCTTGCTAGCACTTTTGATAATTTGTTATTAAATAAGCAGTAAATTTGCAATCTGGAATAAAAGGGCAATTTTGGAATTATTTAAATTTTGTCCCTGGTTGGGCACATTTTACAATTTATTAAAAAGTAACATTTCTGCCTTAGACAGGCAAACTTTAGGGCTGTAGTCGCCTTCAGGTTTGACGAATTGAATTGAATTGAATTGAAATTCACATTTATTTCATTCTCGATTAAAAATTACATTGATACAAAAGATACAAAATTATTCACGAGCAAATTTCGAAATGAAATGGGTAACTACATAAATAAAGCCCTTAGGCCTTGTACAAGCATAGTTCCCAAAGCATTCATAGCATAATGTAAAGCAAAGATAAACAAAAACAAAGATAACAAACAAAACCTTAATAAAAAAGAAACAAAAAACAAAAAACATATAACACAAATATAAACATAAGATAAGTAACTATACATATTTGAGATAAAGAAACTGCTTCAACTTTTTTTGAAGGAATTAACTGACTTGCAATCAGAAACAACTTTGGGGGTGGAGTTCCAAATCACAGGGAAATTATGTCGTACTGATTTCATTACCTTATTTGTTTTTACTGGCCATAAGTGAAAATAATCCTTAAAACGTGTATTGTGGTTATGTATCTGGTAATTAAGAGTGAACATCTGAAAAATATTAACAGGTACTTTATTTTGAAAGTAAAAGAAACCAAGGAGGGCAAATTTAAATAATTTATCTAATTTAGTACGACTACAATTACCCCAAACAGCAACACAATAATTTAAATATGAGAGCATGAATGAATTATAAAGTAGTAATAATGCTGAAGGTGGAAGTGAGTCTTTTAATCTGTATAATATACCAATACATTTATATACCTTTTGAGTGACTTTATTGACATGAGTGTCCCATTGCATATTAGAATCAATAAAAACACCAAGAAAATTAACACTTTTAACCTTATTTAATGGAACCTCATCTATTTTTATAAACAAATTATCAAGTAAATTATTGGAATTTGACTGCCTATGGAAGAAAGTTATGTAATCTATGTAACGACCGCTTTCAATCCGCTTTCTGGAGGTATACCCCCTCGTTTTTCCCCCTTTTTGCACCACTCTGGATTTTCTTTAAGGGAACGTTTACTCCTATAGTAATTTGTCAATTGAAATAGCATTTGTACGGGATCTATTACTAATCACAATTATAATTATTCAGCAATCAACTTTTTTCTGTATAGTTCTTTATAATCTTCGGATTAGTTATTATTTTATGTTCACAGAGGTCCTTAATAGATTGTTGGTAAAGGATAAAAAGTTGCAATTTTCTTACCAACATCACAAATGCACCGCATGAGTGACCGTCATGCTGCCTTGCAGACTGAAGCCTACCCACTTTCCAACCTGCTCCCCTCATGTCATTGGTAACTCCACTTCTAAATTTCATGTATTCCCTGCAAGACGGTAAAAAGAAAATATCTCCATCATATTGATAAAAACAAAATATATTTAAAACAAATTATGACTATCAAATGGCACTAATTAGGTTCATGCTCTTAGGCAGCGATGTTTTTTCCATACTGACTGTCAACTGATTGACAACGAGTCTTTTTTCTACACATTTTCATTGTATAATAGTTTTTCAAAAGTGCAATGATGACATTATTAAATTGTGAACGTTGGAATTTTTGGAAGCCTTGCTACAATGTATGTTTATTTAAACTAAGGGGTTAGTCTTACATGAATTTGGTGATACATTTGCCTGCTCTGTTGGTTGGCATGGAATCCAGCAATGACACCTCCATCTTGCTGGGCTCCACAGCTAACAGGACCCAGTGATTCTTGTTAACATTCACTGGGATGAACACCCACTTATACTTGATGAATTGTACCTAACATTGAGAAAAATTAGGAAGGGTAATGACAGAAAATAACAAATGTACTTTTTTTAACACGGAAGCACTTGTACACGGGAATTTTGTGAGGGTTCAAAAGACGGGTTCATCAATAATTCACGAAGTAAAGTACCTGGATGGAATATTCTGATGCAAAAGAATCCTCGAAAAGCCTCAAATGTTTATGCACTCAAAATATTCAATTTCTTTTTGATTCTCATGCTAATTTACAACTTTCGTATCCTTTATTGCTTTAACGTTTATGAATTAAAATGTTTTAGAAGTTTTGCTATTTCATGTTCTCATGATTCACGTACATCAACTTTTAAGTTTCAGAACTTTAGTAATGAAGCTTAAAAAGGAAATTCTTTTGATTCCCAAATAACACTCGAATACATATAGTTTTGTTCCCCCAAGATCTCCAATTGGACGCGGACATGAGGGCCGCACAAAATGTCACGCGTGATCCTTACAGTATGTCAGATTTTCGTAAACTTGGTGTCAAAATTTGACTCTTTAGTGTCCTCGTCTTTTGAGGATTCCAACATACCAATAATTAAATACCCCCCAAAAATGTGTCAAATATAATATCCAAGAGTTACATTTTATTAGGATGTGTCTGGGTGCTCAGTCAGATGATTTAGGGTTTAAGGAACTTGTGTCCTTGAGCTTGCCCGTTTGGACCCAGAACGTTTTGTGGTTTATCTGTTTGTACACCAATAAATGGCTGCCTAGCTGGAATGCTCCTCAGGTAGTGGAGAATATGCTACAAAGTGTGGACTCGAATCCACTGACTAGGGTATTAACATGCTGTAAAGCACTTTGCACCACGAAGTAATGAAAAGTGCCGTATTTTCCTATAACAGCAAGACATATATAAAAAGAAAGTTATGATCTCTGCCAAGACCTAATTCATTTTTATTTTGAAAAACTGTTTTTGTAAATTTTTAAATTTTTAAATTCCATTAACTGTTTATAGGGGGTGGTACAATCTCTCATTTTAGCATATTAATTAACAAAATGTGTTAATGATTATTATGTATATGATCGGACTGGCTTTATACACTGGCTTAAACACAAAACACAAGCATCTACAAAATTAGCCCTTAAAACACTTTCGAGCAAATTGAATAATAAAATTCCAACAATTTCAAATTGCGCCTATATAAGGCCATTCCATGGTAGCTGCGACCAATGAAAATCTCTCAGACTAAGCAGTTCTGATATATAATTTCCTAATGGGCAGAGCAAATCTGTAGATTGTAGTAAAAAACATCAACATTGTTTTAAAGCTAAAGTAATATCAGTCTTGAGAGAGGTGCTATACAACATAGAGAGTTTAATAGTTACAATTTCATCGCTTTAGACTTGATTTCAAACGCGACAACGATCATTAAATAAATCGCATATGCTTTCAATATGTTCATTTGAACCAAATTCATGACCCCATATCAAAACTTTGTATTACCTAAATAAGACAACTAGTCGACTGGGTTTCACTTTCCTTTAATCTAGGGGAGGTGGGGTTTTTCTGTACAAATATCATTGCTCGACTAATTTTTGACACTTCAACTACTATGAGCGAATGAAAGGTCTTATTTTGGTGAGGAAAGCCTTGGGGACACCCATGTCTCACCTCGTACACCTCCGGCTAAAAGCCCCCTCTTTAAAGACCGTCAATACTACTGGGCCAGAAGGGATTAGACCACACAGCGAGGTCACTGGCAGGTGACTATCTCATTAACTCAGCTCTCAACTAACATAAGAAAAAGAGGATCATGGGGGACCAACAGGCACCGATTGGGGAAGTTTTCTATATAGAGGGAGCAAGTAGCTACAAGTAGGACATTAAGGCTATAAAGTCTCAAACAAACTGCATTTTTACCTTGCTGAACAGCCATGTGTGGAATAAGCCAACATCCCAGTGAACAGCAGCGTAAGAGGGTACCACAAATATGTGCTCTGATTTAGTCCTGTTGTTGTCGGTAGCGAGTGCAGACAAGTACGAATTGATAACCTGAAAAACAGAAAGAATGTGAAATTTCTCATATTGAATCAGTTTCTATTAATTTATCATTCATTACAAAAACAAAGTCTACTTGTTATTAGTATTTGTAACAGAAACGAATCTTTTCTGTCATACAAATATACATAACATACATCAAGCGTGATGGATACATTTATATATTGGAACAAAATGAAGTTACATCTCGAAATCGTACATCTTAAAGGTAAAGACCAGTAATGGTCATGCGATTGCATTGTGAAAGAAACGTTGTGGAATCGATCAGAAAAGGTCGATCATCTAGCATCTAGCATCTGCAAGGTTCTGGAATCATCAAAATGATAAGAAATTTGGCTCATTCTTCGTAAAGTTACAAGCACTATACACAGAAAGATGTATATGGGACTACCCTATCTCTCTCACCAGACCATGAGAGAAATAAATTTACCAAATATATGAATTAGTAGGCGGTTTCCCGGCAAATTTTTTATCATCATTTATTAGTCAAAACATATTCTTTCACATGATTGGTAATGAGAGCTTCCATTTCATTTTTTGAAATTGGGGCGTTGCCAATACTGGTCTTTACCTTTAAAGCCCCTCTAAGTGTTTGGAACCCCAATATTCTGAAGGCAAAATTTCACATAAATCACATGATGATGTTGAAGAGGATGTCATATACACTCTGGGAGGGTTTGGGGGAAATTGTGTTAAAGGCAACTATTGATGACAGAAATATATACTTGAGCTTTCTGCGTACAACAGAAACCTCAAATTCAGTTATTATCACAAATATTAACACAAAAATGTATAGAGAGGGGCTTTAAAATTCCTTGTGATTCTGTAAAAGCAAGAACTTTCGTTTACATACCTGGCAGAAGGTCCCTTTTAATAATATTATACTTGTGGTCCTATTATGTTACTGGCAGTCTGGCACATTAGTTGAAATTAAAATAGAACCATTGGCATGTCTTTTGGATCGTCTTTTTTAATACTTGCGGTATATACGATCAAATTCCGCGGTTAGCTGCAAGTGGAGCCAAACGTACTCTGACCGAAAAAAGTTGTACAAAATATATAGGGTACAATGTATGGGTTACATAGTTTACAAGTTGGGAATAGGGATACATGTACAACACCTTCAATCTGCGTGGCTATCGACAAACAGGCTTCCGAGTGGCAGCAATCGTTGTTGTGATGCATTACACTATGTCGCGATTATATTGAGATCAGTTTGTCGTACTAGGGGTTGGGCCTGTATGTGCTTTATCCTACACTGTACACAAAAGTTGGGCAGATGTTACTGCATGGGCAAAACAAAATCGGGCAAATTTTGACCAGTATTTCGGTTATTTTCTCCCAACCATTTACTAACTGAAATTACGAAATGAAAGATAACAACAAAATAGGTTGAGTAGGTGTTACTTGGCGAATCGATGAATTGCTGATTAGGTAATGTGTGGGGGTTAAAAGTTTGGTATTTTCTTTTTGTACAACACTGGGTAAATCATACAAAATCGTTAATTTACCCAGTAGTTGGTCGGACACATAATTGCCTTCATAATGGGTAAAAATTAAGCAATTCCCCCCAAACGTTTTTAAGAGTGGAATACTATACACACGAAATTACCTTATCATTAATCCATTTTTTGAACTGCAAAGTCCGAAAATCCCTGATCTCTAGGGTCTCGCCGCATATGTGATATCTATTGTCAGCTCGCTGAGAAGGAAGGGGTTGTCTGCGTTGTCTTTGTACCTCTGGCAAAATATCATCTGAAAATAAACATGCAAGGCAAGCCAATTCGTACTTATTCGTACTTACCATCATATTGTGTTACAAACTTCATCTCGTACACACATTGCTACATAAGTCAAAACACTAATAAAACACTGATTTAACAATGGCGTATATAGAACATAATCAATTAAAAAATATACCTGACTAAAGATGCGTGTTTTTTCATTCGTATGGATTTAGCAGAGATAATTACAACTATAATTTGATGATGTTTTTTCTGGATACCTGACAAAAATTTGTATGGGTCATTCCATTTTGACAGGCCTGTTTACATATATTCCTTTATTCATACAAGGTACACATAGCTACATGTAGGTAGCTGTTTATTGTTACTACAATTAGTATTATTTTAACTATTACTATTATCGTTATTACTATCATTGTTTTTGTTGTTATCTAAACTATTGTTATTGTCGTTATCTAAACTATTCTTATTGTCATCATAACAATGATGGTCATTACCATAATAATTATTATCATTGTTGTTCGGCATATTGTTATCATTAAGTGCCTTTGTATAAACAGCTTATGTTACATAATTATTATACAAAGTACCGGTAATGTGAAACGCTTTCAGCATAACTTATAAATATTTTGAATTAATAAACACTGACAAACTGAATATTATACTCACTATCTTAAGAGTTTGAAGTGATTA
>JAVYIG010006080.1:0-124653 GCA_035222895.1 Strongylocentrotus droebachiensis
CTTAAACTTATCCACCGTAGAAAATATCTTGGGGCGAAGATGGCAAGTCAATGTATATACACGCTTTGCGATTTCATGGGCAAACAATTTACAAGGTGGGGCTGGGAGCTGCAGCCCTCAACATCCTTTTAATTATTTTTTAAAAACTAATATTCGGGTAATGAGGTGGTATATACGAAGTTTTTATATTTATTTAGTACATTTCGATAATAAATTGTTTTTCAATACAACAAAAGTGTTATAATTCCGTCTTTAATATATCTAGGTTTTGCTGTTGAGATGAAAATAAATGAATGAATGAATAAAGGAATTATTGGATGAAGGAATGAAGGAAGGTAGGAAGGAAGGAATGAATAATTTACTCAGGGTAGCCACATCATTCATCATTCAGTAGTTATACTGTTTTTTACTGCGGTTCCTGCAATTATTTCTACCCAACAAGTTGCCATGCAGGTACCCATACACTTGGGTGGAGAGTGGCAAATGCGGATTGATAGGCCTATCTTGCCAAAGGACGTTATTGCCGCGCTGGGATTCGAACTAACGACCCTTGGATTGAGAGTCAAGTGTATGAACCTCTATACCACGACACCTCTTTAAACTTGAGACACTGGATATCCGGGCAAGCGACGTCATTCCCCTAGGGAAATAATTTTGCCCTCACACCTGTACATGATTTTAATTGTTTAAACAGAAGCTATACAAAGACTTTTTACATTACTTCGTTTTCAATTCATTACTTTCCTTTTCATTACCATGACTTATAACAGAAACGATTCAATAAGAATGTGGTTTTAAATCGGAAATCGAGGTTGCACAAAACCAATAGTGTAAGAGATGTGCAACAAAGGACACGAAAGGTGAAAAGTACAATTTTTATCCGCAAGAAGTGACGAAAGAATATATGTCAGTACATCCTCCTCCGAACGTATGTGGTCTCAAAGTCTTATTCATGTTACTCTCAGTTCTTCAAATATATTCCAATTAATGAAGAATACGTTTTAATCATAGACTTTTTTACAGTTTTATATCATTCAGAATAACCCTCTTTAGAAAATTTCATATAATAAACCGCATAACGTTATAGGCCAGTATAGACTTATAGATTTTTTTAAAACCTAATACCAGTGCCTAGTCCAGCTTGCTGCCATGGCTGTGAGCGAGAAGCCAGCGAACGCACCCCGATTTCAAACCCCTCCCCCATTTCACCGCCCCCCCCCCCCCCCCTCCTCCCTCCCCAATACAAGTTGTAACGGAACGAACGGTCTCTTGTTTGCGGGCTACTTAGAGTTTTCACAGAGTTTTGTAATTTTTACACATTGTAAAACACTTGGTTATTTTCCGTTTCTTGCGTGTATTCTGTGATATCAGGATATGCATGGCTCTGGGATATTCCACACAATGACTTAACAAACTATTTTGAGGATATATATGAAGATAACCATCTAGTATTGTAAAACAATCAAGAAAGGGAGCAGATCCTCAATATCAATGGTATCCATGACTTTGTGGTCGCGGGATGCACGTCAATTAATCCTGTGATCATAATTACCATACCATATAAATCAAATTTGATTTGATTTGATTTATTTTTTCTTCATACGAATTACGGACGAATCGGAAGAAGGTTTCTTAGAATACGACCAGGAACTAAATTTTCTGTTCTCAAATGAATCGATCCCCATCTGTAGACGATTGGCATATTTCAAGTACACACGAAGTGTGCCCCTTTAACATAAAGTGTTATTGTGCCCCCCCCCCCATATCCTGCAAAAACTTTAGACCAAGGAGACAATTTTTTTTAATGTGTTTTATTGAAACAATCAAATACAATCACAATATTTACAAGTAATTATAAAAAGATTACAACAAAGCAGTACAACGTAGATCAAAATCTCACGAAAAGTAAATTTACACTAAGATACGGCAATTACATGCACATGTACCAATACAACATTATAAAACAAACTTTATCTTTTAAAGGGCAATTTGTTTTTCTTTTTTGCAATACGATATTCAAGACCAAGGAGACACTTGAAAATGTGACAGCATTTTCACCCTTCTTTTGCTTGTCATTTTCTTAAATGTAATAATTTAGTACTTGCATGTAAAAAAATTGATATTTTTGAAAGCCTGTCTGCTTGTAAGAGATATTCAGACTTGTGCACCCCCCCCCCCCCCTCGCACCGCCCCTGCAAATGAGCAACAGATTTCTGGATCAGTTTCTGCATGATCGGCCTATATCGATGAAATTAGAAATTATAAATATACAAACATAAAGAGAAGCAGAACAAAAATCTGAAAAGGTTGAAAAGGTTTCTTCAAATCTTATTATTTATTTACATTCTTTGAACTGTCACAGTTCGGCTGAATATGAATAACTTCTTTCGTTTAATAACATTGTAGAAAAGGGAGTGTCTCGACCTTTAGAAGATCAATATATTTAAATCCCCACGATTTAAGGAAAATGTTAATCCACAAAATTAGAACGGCAAATCGGAATTCATTAACTATGTCAAAAGTTAGTTAACAAAAGAAATTGGCTTAGTGGACGTGATTATACTGCCAACTAAAAATATATGGATACAAAATTAAACCAAGAACTAATTGAATTTTCTTTAAAACATCGGAACGCTGACATTTAAGTTTAATATATGGAACCAACATGCTAAGTATGTGAAAGCAAAACGTATTGAATAAACATATATTTAGAGTGGATTAATATTATGTGTTTGATTATGTTTTAGGGCTTAATTTTAAGTACTGCTTTCCGAAACGGTATGTTATCGTGAGATCATTTATAGAAATAATGGATCCAAGTTGACATGAATTTGCAATTTGGCGAATTTCTCATGATAAAGTTCATCCACCACACTGATAATGTAATGATGAAGTACTATTGTCTGGTATGTGACATTGTAAACTACTTCCGAAAAAATTAATTTCCTCGGAAATTTGATCCAATATCATCATGACTCATTTTCTTTCATAACTTAATTATTCTCATGTCTTAAATAAGCCTTGAAAAATACACATCGTTGTTCTTTTTGCTGTCTCCATTTAGATGCTAAACCGACTAGACTACCTTCGCATACCATCGATTAGAAAAGCGCGGTTGATTCATTTGTATGGATGTCAAATATAGAGCGATGTTCGAATAATCTGCTCTGCGCTGCTGGAATTTCTTGCGGTTGTGCGGACTTCCGAGCGTGTACTTTTCATGAACTTGACTCTGAAATACCATTGTCGCTCTGTCACCTGTTACTAATTTTAGTCCCACTTTTTGTGGCAGGCCAATCGTACAAGTGAACACGTTGCGGGACTTCTATCGTCAATTCTAGATCTATACAACCAACCCCCTCAAATGAATTCGTCACTACAAAGACGGGCCTAAATGTCTAGGGTACAAAAAACGCGCGCTTTTGTGGCAGACGATAACGATCAGCGAATTTTATACACCACAAATTACCGTTTGGATGTCACCTGTGGTTTTTAAGATCACCAGTCTGCTTTCGGTTTTTGCTTTCTTTTGTCTTCGCACAATACAAGGAGGCCGCGGAAGAAAAGACGGACTTGTAAGAAAGACAAGTGTTCATTATCGCAGAGAAAGGAGAAGTATTCGAAGCATTTTACCTGTGTTTTTTGCCAAGGTCGCCTGGTAGACATGGCTGGGACACATGTTGAATTGTTAGGAGCTGGTTGTTGACCTATGAAGTTGTGAAGCCCGATTGGAGCATTGGCAATTTGCGGACACGAGAGGGAGTTTGACCGCTTTGACTACTGGCGATGTGCGTCCATCACTGATAACAATTTTCATGATAGACCTATTTTAGATGGTCTGAGCCTACAGTCATGCTCTTCAAATTGGTTGAGACATTTTTTAAGTTATCAAATGCTTGACGATGTTATAATCTACCCTACGATTGCTTTGTAGACCTATACAAAATTACGACATGTTCAAAGTATGTACGTAGTAATTTCAAGAACGATATAATTATGATTATTCTAAAAGGAAAACTGCAAAGTCATGCAAACTACATGGCTTTAGGCTTTGCCGGGGACACATACCCTCTCTTCTCGCTTCTCTTCATGCGATATGGCAATAATTATCTAGTAGTGCCACTGCATAGATAACTAGTGACATTCGTTATTAGTAATTCATTATCTTAGTACCTGTAGCATCATTTAACAGAACGCAACCAATAAATTAAACACTTTAAAAATAAGAAAAAGAATTATGATTACTGTTTTACCCCCAAAGTGCGTTACACAACAGTGTATAATTATGTTTTATAAATAAAGCCAATCATAATCATGATAGGACCCCTTCCCCTTACACCCTTATTACTATCGGTTTGTTAATGGGCCACTTTCGTAATATGATCAATTAAAAAGTGCCTCGTCAAAAGTTATTTCATTCACCTGTTACGAATAGATGTATTTCAATGGTCAGAATGCGAATTGCATAGCCTACTTTATGCATTGTTAGGTAGGGCAAGCCATTGTGACTGTTTTTCCTACCTAGCAACGATTCATATTATGCAATTCGCATTCTTTATATTGACATTTAAATATTTGTAACAGGTGAATTATATAATTTAAGATTTGTGCATTAAATTTGATTACTTCACGAAAATGGTATATTCGCATGTCATCCAGCGAGTAACACCCACCCCATCCCCTTCCTTTGGTGCTGTTTTTTTAAATTGTTTATGGTATTTAGGCAGTAGTAACATGACACGCTTAAATAATTTTAAACTAAATGTTATGTAATTTTTTTTACAATCAAATTCGTGTAATTTATGTGCAATTCAGTTGTGAAACTGCCATTCATGAAAGATGCAATTAAATACCATTTATCTATCTATCTGTCTTTCTAGTGCCCCCCCCCCCCTTAATGGCTGACCCGCGCTCCTCCACCGAGCAGACTCTTATGTCCGACTTTTAATCTAAAATTCTATACCTGCGACGTTTGTATACGTCAGAGACAGAAGCAAAATAGCACCAAGTCTGGACGACTGCCTCATGTTGGTCGTTCACGTGTTGCAGTCGCCGTGCCTCTGGCTATCCGGTCATTCACTAGACACCTCCTTGCCCTTCCTTTGTCAGCCTTTAATGTTAAAGCCCCACTACACTACCGTCTAGCTACTTGCGCCCTCTATAGGTCAAACAATCTCTAATCGGTGCATGTTGGTTCCCCATGATCCTCTTTTTCTTATGTTAATTGAGAGCTGATTCGATGAAATAACCACCTGTCAGTGACCTTGCAGGGAGGTCTAATCCCCTGGCCAAACTAGTACAGACGGGCTTTAAAATATACCATATTTTGGAGTCTACAGATGTATTCAAATTTCACACACACACGCATCCCCGGGTGATCATATAACCGCATATAACCGTGAAAATGAAACCAACATAGAGTTCATCTAGCGTTGCTATGTCGGGGATCATGGGTATACTTCAGGAGAACAATTTCAAAAATTAAGAGTAACTTGAGTTTGATGCGTAAGCCTAGGCATAATATACTATACTTTAGAGTCACTATAGTGAACCGAAATAATTCAAAAGTAAAGAATGAACAGATCAAAGTTTGACCGCTATAATTATGGTGGATGATGGTGAACGATGGAAACTATGTAATTACTTATACTAATTAGGCCTAATGCTGATAATGTGGTGAGTAATCGGTGTGAAAATCACGATAGAGGTGTCGAGGTTGATGATAACGACGGAATTGGTGCATGCCGGGAATTGGTGATCATAAATTAAGATGAAATGTGATAGGAATGATAACGTTGATTGAGATCAAAATAACGATTATGGTTATAATGATTGTAGTAATGATGATAATGCTAATTGAGAGCAATGGTGATGAGGGATGCTGCTGCTGCTGCTGATGATGATGATGACAATGGTGATATTGGCAATGATGATGATGATGACGACGATACCGAGGATGATAGCTCAGGACAACGACCTCGAAAATTACGAACGTTATGATGCAGGTGACGATGAAGATTTTCATCGCCAAGATGTTCATGCTGATAATCATTAAACTGACAGAAATTCTCTAAGCGAGCGAGACAAAACAAAGATAGCTGCTCGTCTCGCCGATCTGGGACAGAGTGTTGGGCTCTCACGCCCCTGCTTGAGCCGGGGAAAGGTCGGTGGTCTAGACAAGAGACATGGGGTTCCAGGTGAAATAGGGGGCTATTTTGGAGAGCTATTTATGGGGGTGGTAACACATGTCACGCGAGTTAAGGTCGGAAAGGGAGGACGTGCCTGGGTGAATATTTTATCTTTGGGAAAGAGAGCCGGTACGTCATCGGTAGGTGTAACAAAGAATAGAAAATGTGAAAAATGTTCTGGATTCGGGCTTTAAATCCTTCGACTGTTAATTTTATGAACAGTTATAGTGTTCAAATGCTTACATAATCATTGGCACAGAAGTGAAGTTGTTGACTTGTTCAAAGATCAAGTTTGCTCTAGAACAAGTAGAAGGATATGTAAGAAAACAAGACAAATATTTTAAAAACCGTTATTATTTCTCGGAAGCGTTATGTAAATTATATTTATTCTTACAAAGACAGAACAGTAAAACTACTCATATTTTTAATGAGAATAAGAAACTACAACTATAACCTGCAGGTAATTTAAAAAAAAGAGATCTGTCCACAGTTGAAGTTGGGTCTGTGCATTTATGCGTCATGGCTGCAGTGTCTGAGAGTTTCTAATGTGACGTCACAGTATACTTCTCCCTTCGAGAGTGCATCACCGGGTCATTGAAACCCCTTCAGAACCTCGCCATTCATTGGCATTGGCAGAAGCCTCTTCAGTGATAATATTAATGAAGTACATATTTTATGTTCTCTTTTGAATTGAAGAAGAGATGCGCGCTTAAACAGATAAACAGATAGACATAAACAGGGAGATGGGTGAGAAGGACAGGGGGGGGGGGGGGGGGGGGAGAAAAGTAAAGAAAAAGAAGAAAAATATAGAAAATGAAAAGGAACAAACAGAAAAAGAAAACCAAAGTGATAACAAGAATAGAAAGAAAGTAAAAATGAGAAAAAGAAAAAGAAAGGAAAAGGGAAAGAAGAGAAAATGAACTATTAAATAAAGAAATGACATGAAATAAAAAGAAAAAGAAAAACAACAAAACTTAAAGAAAAGAAAAGACAAATTTGATGAAGGCTACTATACAGAGGTTCGCATTATAAACTTATGGCTTGAGCAGAATCGTAAAGAGCTAGTAAAATGACCCGAGTTTCAAATAATTAAGGTAAGGTAAGGTATTATTCATCAGGCATAATATCGCAGCCAATGGCTGAATTGCATGCATGATTTACAAATATTTGATTAAAAACGTCATATTTACAATTCGTTATTTAACAATAATTCAAGATCATACAAAAGTTATTTTACTGCATAAAATAACATTAGGAACATGTGGATATGTAGACGAATTAATGAATATCAGGCAAAAGTAAAAAACGCAGTTAGAAGTAAAGGAAAAATGTGGAGCGGGAAAATAAAGAGAAAGGGGAAGAAATGTTTTATTTCTATGTTTAATTATCTATTTCTGGACCTCTAGGAAGAACAGAGCCATTCAATAATGGCTCTGAATAGAGCATTCCAGCCGCTTTTAATTCTTGATTTGTATTATATTTGTAAATTGTATTCTTGTATCATTTGTTTTAATTGTATACAGAAAATAAAACCAGACCAAACCAAACCAATTACATAATACAAATTTAAAAAGTCATTGAAAAAAAGTTATTTCCTCCAAGCTAGTGGAAATGTACTTCAAAGGAATTGAATTGTAAAAAAGTGATTTTGAGGCCAAAAAATACGTTCCCACATCACAGGCCACTTCGGACATAAAAAGTTATTTCATCCAAGTTAGTGGAAAACGCACTTCGAAGGAATTGAATTATAATCAAGTAATTTTGATGAGGCAAACAAATTACCTTCCAACATTCACAGGCCATAATTACGGACCACTTCTGTGTTTCAAGTGTTTTTTTAGTGCATAACACAGCTAATAGAAGGTAAAGCATAATTATAATTCACTACTAGAACAGATGAAGAACATAATGTCGGGTGCTCATATACGAAGAAAGAGAAGAAAGATAAGCTTACTGTAAAGTGTCTCTTGTACCTAGGGCAAGTGTTATTGAACTCAATAGCAGCCTCCGCCATTATTTTCTCTTAATTCCGACAATTTTTAATTTTCTTTAAATCCCTGAAGAAAAACAATTCAATTAGTTCTCAAAGATGTTGAACTTTCTAGTTTGGCGTCTTGGTATGATGAAGAAAATAAAAAGGGGTAAACAAAAATATCATGTTTGGAGCTATTATCAAATTATGCAGTGCATCTCCGTCAATTTAAACCGCCTATAAACTCATATTAAGTGCAATCATCTACATGTCCCTCTTTAATTTCTATACTTCTTTTTCTTATTAAAATCCATTCTCTCTTCAACTATTTCTCTTTACAATTTCTTCTATTTCTCTCTGTCAGTTCTTCAATCATCTACATTTCCCCCTCTTCAGGCCTTTCTCTCTTTAATTTCTATACTTCTTCTCTTTCTTATTACAATTCATTCTCTCTGCAACTGTTTCTCTTCCATTTCTTTCTCCCTTTATTTCTTAATCTCTTCATTGTTTTTCTCTCTATATTTTCTCTCTCTCTTCAATTCTTTCTCTCTCGAATTCTTTTGATTCATTGTATTATGATACTTTCTCTCTCTGGCTTTTATTTAGCTGAATCAATTTATCATTATCCACACATTTCATCCTCTTCTCCATCTATCTGTCAATTTCTTTTCTCTTCCGCTTTGCCCCAACACCAGTCAATATTCCCACCATTAATCATTTTAAACAGTAATACATTGTAGCCTCTCATAAAACACCAATAATCGGTGGCATATCAGTGCAGTAGAATCTGTGTGTGTGTGTGTGTAGGGGGGGGGGGGGGGGGTGCCAGCACCATCATAGCTGAATATACTACAGATTGTAATCAATATCATGCTTTCCAATGAATCTCTTTTTTTTCCTTCAGTAATTTCTATTCTTTAAATAAACATGCATTTAAAACTGTAACATCAGTATCAGTATTATGATATGACAGCATGGGAAAGATGGGAGAAAAAAACCTTGATTGTGCTTGTATTGTTTATTTCTTCCAATTAAAGGCTACAAAAGTAGACTAATACAACTTGTTGAGATTAACAAAACATAAAAACACAAGACAGTCATCTTAAGTATTTTTAATTATAATTTTAATTAATATATACATTTTATTTCATGGTTATTCAGAGGCATGGCCAGGAAACATACCGGTATCTGTTTGAATCCAGAATGTTGTAATAATAATTTGACACGGAGTTAACGCTCTTCTGGCTCTGAAAAGACAACATCTCTTAAACCGGATAATTTCAATTCTCTTATCTCGCCATTAATCCAGCATTAATTTGTAATCACGTCCAGTATTGTCTGCTGAGAGCCAGAAGGGTATTGGAAGAGTATATGAGTTAACTCCCTTCTAGCTCTCAGTAGGAGATACACAGCTAGGGTCAAGTATATGGTTCAAAGCCACATAATTTGCAGACCAAAAGCAATTTTCAGGCAATTTTACATACCATCCAACCCCTTATCACTAAAAATGATATCTAATACTGTACTTCGTATTACATATTACAGTCATTATCTTCATGATTAATGGGAAATTGCAGCAAACAAATACATCATGAGTTATCCGGTCCTAAAGAAGTGTCTGACATAGTCACATACCATTTAAATCATTGTCAGTGACGTAGTTACAGGGAAATCAAATCTCGATAGCAAACTGCTTTAGGAAGAAAGCAGAAAAATCAGAGAAGCACCCTGGTGAAAGTTTGAATGCAATCGGAACAAAAATGAGAAAGTTATGAATATTTGAAAGTTGTAATCACTATAGGTATGGGCTCTCCAAATTGGCCACATCAGTAATGTCTCTGTGATTCAGTGGCAGACAACTTTCTCGTACCCACACTGAAGTTTGAATTTTTCAAAAATGTATGACTCAGGAGGGTCTTTTCTTGTTAGAGGGCATTTAAATTAAAACAACTTTAGGGTGGCATTTAAAGATTGATAAAATATTCAAAAGTTTGTGGTTTGGCAAGAAATTTCCACTTGAAAATTCGAGTACATGTATATCATGCTCAGTTCAAGGCATATTTACACTGTAGTCCAATCGTCAGGCTTCTATGGAGGACAGGATTAACTCCTCTTCTTTGACAGTAGAAGGTACCACATTTAACTGTGGGAGATAAAAACCTCCTTCAGCACTGTAAGGGTTTAAAAAAAAACTCAGCACCTACATGTACATGCATGTTTATCATAAGGTGGTGTCATGGTATACCGAGTGGTTTAATCGCCTGACTCTCAATCCGAGGGCTGAGGGTTCAAATCCCTGCCTGGCACTAACGTCCTTTGGCAGGACATTAATCCACATTTGCCACTCTCCACGCAGGTGTAAATGGGTACCCAATGTGCCTGAGTGCTACATATCTGGCTGCCAGCTATGACTGGGGGTAACAAATGTTGGAGTGCCAGGATGACGGACGTGTGTACTTTATAAGAAGCCACCATTATTATTATTATTCTATTATTTAACAGGCCAATTTTAATGATTCAATCTTGGAAGTTCCATACGATATATAATGCAAGATCCAATAGTTTACCCGCAAAAGCATTCCTAGGGAGTGGAGAGGCAATTTGAGATGGTAAAGGAACCAAGGACTTTTAAGAGAAGGCTAAGCTCTGATAGAGGTGAAACAGAAAACTTTTTGAGGTTTTCTCATTTCTTTTAATTCCATAGCAGAAAAACATCCTGGAAGCAATGTCACATGAAAAAGTTTGCTCCCAAAATGCCCTCATATGCCACATATAAATGAACAAGTTAGGACAAAAGTTTATGTCACATATACTGAATGTATAGGCCTGCACATGTATATCTATATATATGTGCAATTCTTTTATTGGTATGCAATGTTTTATCAAAATTTTACATTTTTATCATTTTATGATTCCAAGACCTCACAAAACCTCACATTTTTCTTGCGTAATACTTAATCAATCTTCACATTTAACTTTACGATACTTTCATTTGCATTGCTTTTGCATGACAAATACTTGATTTTCATTATTAAAAGATGACATTGGCTTGCTAGCTATACCAATCCAAGAAGAGGAGAGAGAATGAACATACAACTAAGAAGAATAGGATCCACAGCCTCATTCCAGCATTGTTCTTGATTGCCTGAAATACGCAGATAAAAATAAAGGAGAAAAATTAGATTAAGATTACTGTAGTATTTCTATCAACTCAAGCATTCTTGATTTATGATAGTTGGCCTTTGCATTCATCTTGATAATTTGTCACATTTTATGTGACTCAATTATATAATGTATTGGTGTTGTTGTTTGAATAATTTGTATTTGTATTAAGCGCTATATAAAAATTAAATATTATTATTATTTATTATTATTATTTGATTTTTCAATAAAGGCAGAAACATTTGCTTTAAAAAAAAATTCTTTGTGAAAATGTTATGATTGCTTGCAAGTTAAACTGAGATGATTAAGATTCCATTTAGATATCAGAATAGCATACACATACCAAATTACTTACATAATGTTGACAACAGAAACACAGAAAACTTTTCCACCCATTCCCCTATATGGAAAAGTCATTACCTGACATTTCCATCACCCGAAGACACCCGAAGACTCTCTAAGAGACCAGGGGGTATTTCTTGATTGTACTACGGGATGTGTGCAGACTTGTACACCCATGAATGTTATTTCCACCAAGTCTGATGTCAACGAATTATAACCTTCTGCACATGGAGCTGAACGACCCTCTTCCTCTAACCATAGACCTACTACGAATGGACATTCAACAAAGCAGTTCCTTTGATCGTAGTAGGTCCATGCTCTAACTCACCTCTCTTATATCTTGATTGGCTGCTGTGATGTTCTCCGTTGTGTGCACCACCGTATCACCTATCCTGTCTATGTCTGCACTCTACAAGAGAAAAGAGAAAAAAAGGGATTATTTGAAAGTGGTTGATTATATTTGGCAGTCAAGATTGGTCTAATACCGGTACACTCAAAGCTGTCTCAGTGGCCATCTCTCTACAAAGGCCACCTGTCTACAGTGGCCATGTATTTTGTCTCCCTCGAGAGAGAGAGAGAGAGAGAGAGAGAGAGAGAGAGAGAGAGAGAGAGAGAGAGAGAGAGAAATGTGTGTTGCAGAACCTGTCTAGAAAGGCTAACTGTCTATGGTGACCACCTTTTCTATTTCCCTTGGATGACCTTAAATAGACACACGTTAAGCTGTAGTTGGTGTTGTTTTCTTGAATTCCAAATATCATCTTTGATAGTTTGGTGTAAAATTGTCAGATGTGAAAAGGACAGAGGTACAAAGGTCAGATAAGACCTACAAATCTGAGAAGAAATATTCCAGGGCTAGAAATGTCACAGATAAAAGCTAGGTAATAAATTCAGAGGTATAAATGTCAGGGGATGAAAATGTGAGAGGTTAATATCAACATATAGGCCTACTGATGTGGCTGGCCAGCTATAACTTTACACACTCAAGTGATGACAATGACTTAAATTGACACCTAACATATCTGTAAGTTACCCTCCCTCCTGAAAAAACACAACAGCAAAAAGTTTCACTGTTTTATGAAATATTTCTCTTTACCGCTACAGCATTATCTTCCCTGTGGCTCTACCACTGTTTCACGATTCTTCATGTGATGTTTTGTTAAACAAATTTTGTTTAAATATCCCCTTGTGGGATGTCTGATCAGGGTGTCTCTATGACCAAATATCAAATTATTGATAAAGACATCAAGAATGTCCTAACTACATGTGTATGGAAATAAATCTAGGACGGACTTTGTGATTATAACACCACCTCACACTGTGAAATGATTTATTTCACCAATTACCAGAGGTAATTTACTTTCTGCATGCAGCCACACTCAGGCCTGACGGTGACAAACAAAAAATGAGGGTTATTAAAGAATGACTCTGGTATGAAATATGATGGACAGGCTTGGCTATGGGTCAGAATGGTCCTCCTATTACCGTTTAATAAGTCAGTGATGCAACAGGTGGGATATTGAACACAAGATTGGTGACAAAATGATTTTGTGAGCCGGGATTTGCGAGCCAGCGCCCAGCTTGACACCTCGGCGTGACACCCACTGTCGTCCCGGCCGGTAATGAGCTCTGTCGCCTCGGGCCCGCCGGGAACCACCGACGGTACGGAGCAATTTTCACGTTGCGTGGATAAAGCGTCTGAGAAATAGGACATCGGGTAGTGTAGGACGAGGACGCTATTATAATTGAGGTGTCTTGCAATTTTTCGGTTAACTTCGAAACCCAAGTTTTGTGTATTTATCTCAAGAACATATGTATGCAATAACTTTTCTTTTCAAAGTAAGTTCTGTTGTTCTTTTTTAAATTACAAAAACACCGACAAACTCCACCTTGAACAAACCTATGCACCTGAGGTTTTAATATCTTAGCATCCATATGAAGCTCACCCAATCGGTTAACTTCGAAACCCAAGTTTTGTGTATTTATCTCAAGAAAAAATGCAATAAATTTTCTTTTCAAAGTAAGTTCTGTTGTTCTTTTGAAATCATGAAATCATGAAAGCGCCAACAATCTCCACCTTAAACAAACCTATACACCAGAGGTTTCAATATCTTAGCATCCATATGAAGCTCACCCAATTGGTTAACTTCGAAACCCAAGTTATGTGTATTTATCTCAAGAAGAAATGCAATAAATTTTCTTTTCAAAGTAAGTTCTGTTGTTCTTTTGAAATCATGAAATCATGAAAGCGCCAACAATCTCCACCTTGGACAAACCTACATCCCGGAGGTTTTAATATCTTGGCATCCATATGAAGCTCACCCAATCGGTTAACTTCGAAACCCAAGTTTTGTGTATTTATCTCAAGAAAAAATGCAATAAATTTTCTTTTCAAAGTAAGTTCTGTTGTTCTTTTGAAATCATGAAATCATGAAAGCGCCAACAATCTCCACCTTAAACAAACCTATACACCAGAGGTTTCAATATCTTAGCATCCATATGAAGCTCACCCAATTGGTTAACTTTGAAACCCAAGTTATGTGTATTTATCTCAAGAACATATGTATGCAATAACTTTTCTTTCAAATAAGTTCTGTTGTTCTTTTGAAATCATGAAACCATGAAAGCACCAACAATCTCCACCTTAGACAATCCTTTTACCCCAGAATTCTAAAGCCTGTCTGCACTAGTTTGGCCAGGGGGATAAGATCTCCCTGCATGGTCACTGACAGTTGGTTATATCATCAAATCAGCTCTCGATTAACATGAGAAAAAGAGTATCATGGGGGAACAACAGGCACTGATTAGGCATTGTTTGCTATATAGAGGGCGCAAGTAGCTATAAGTAGTGCATTCAGGCTTTAATATCTTAGCATCCATATGAAGCTCACCCAATAAGTAAGAAATTGCCTTCCAACTTGTGACAGATAGAGAGGAGGTCTGCTTTTAGTCACATGTTTACGAACCATAGCATCTGACCTCATTTGATTTGGCTCGGCTTCCACAAGTGAATGTAATAACAAGTTACAATAAATAAGATAACTGCCTCCATTAAGATAATTCACGTGCAATCAATCTAATGCCGCATAGCAGGTTACAGGTACGTGTAGTTTGAAGTGAAGTATATATCTGGTACAGCCATTAACTAATTAATTGACAAAATGGTGTAGATACGGGGGGGGGGGGAGGGTCAGGTATTTGCCCATTGCCCTGATAAAATAGTGAGAAAAGGGAGAGGGGGGAGCAGATAGAGAAAGAAAGGAAGGGTGAAAAGGAGATAAGACCCCCTCCCACACCCTCTCCTAATCTATAACTGTGTTAATTAGAATTTCTGCTGCCTTGTATGACTAATACACTATATACTGAAAACCGTAGTCATTAGGGGAGTTATATGAAATTCACAAGAAAAATTAAACTACTATCAATATTCATTAGCAAAATTAAGGTATCTGACTATGAACCATGATTACTGTACGTGTTTGAGATAATTTCGATCAAGGTTTGAAATTTGGGTGAAAGGAAACTCCTTGTAGCCGTCGTCATAAAAGTTGGTTTTTAAAGATGTTATCTAGTTTGGCAAAATTGATATATAGTTTTGAACACCGGAACCCAAGATCTTTCCATCAATCAACAGAAATTGAGATGACACAAAGACACAATTACTTAAATAAGGAAATAATCCATCAAACCTCAAAACATAAGTCCCCCCCCCCCCCCCCCACACATAAACCAAAATATTTTTTTTCTCCATTAAACTGAAACACAAAACTATACTCAATTTCTAGCCCCATTTCACAAGCAAGGATACTGTATATTGCAGGTAATAAAGGAAGTTGTTTAATTTATGATATTCTTGACCACTTTTGGAGCAGTAAATTATGAGAAATGGAGTCGAGGCCTACTTGTCACAGTTCAGGTAAGGTACAGGTAAATAATCTGCTCATCAACATATTAAAATGAAATTAATCCAGTGTCCTTTTGAACCCCATTAGTAAGGAGAATCTTGAAAAGCATTTTTTTTCCTACCAGTACCCCCCCCCCCCCCCCCCCCCCTCAGTTTGGTAAACTTGGTAATATGTTCGATTAAGGACAGTAAAAAAATAAAATGCAAATATACGTAACAGAAAATATTGCACTACCGGTAGATTTGTTGTCAATAAATATTTTTGCTAACGTCTTAAAAATAGTAAAAATATAAAATGCAAATACTTGTAACAGAAAATATTGCACTAGATTTGTTGTCAATAAATATTTTTGCTATATTTGTTCAAATTGTACCAGGCTCTCATTGAAGGTTCACCATCAAGACATTTTTTCAAGAAATGTTTGCACCAGTGAAAATAATGCTTGAAATTCTAAGAATGTGAGGTGGTATCATTACAGAAAAACACTTAAGGACAAGAAGAAAAAGGAAAACAATAAGGGATGAGAAATGCAAGGGAAAAACAAGGAATACCCGGTAATATGACTAATGAGAAAAATCTAGTTAATAAATAAATTCTGTAATAATGTCTGTAATGCCTTTGTTTATCGTCCTGTTGGAAATGAAATAAATACAATTAAAGTGAACTTATCAAATTCACTTTATTCAGATCAAATTCATATTTAAAAGGACTTTGAATGCAAGCAAAAGATTTGTAGAATCATGCTTTCAATTGGCTTGCTTTATACTGCAAAATGACAAAGTGAAATAGGTTTTCAAAAAAAAAGTCATTTAGCAGGTGGATTTAGAGTTATCAGTACACAAATAAAATGCTTCATCATGCTCCAGAATCAACAAAGAAGCCACACAAAAATTACCTTTTATCATATCAAATAACCAAACTAGGTGAAAAGCATCGCAACGCAATTTGACAAAGATATAAAAAGAAGGAAGAAAGAAAAAGCCCTCTTAGAAGATCTAAATTGGGAATTAAATGAGTGACAGAGTAGTCAGTTGATTCTTACAAGTCAAAGAATTTGATCCTGAACTTAGCGGGGGACAAAGACAATATGACATTCGAAGGAGCACTTGATGATTGCCCCCTCACAACACCTTGTTTTGCCCCCTCCTTGTCAGTTTACTCCCCGGCCACTCTGACCACAACGACGTCACTCGTTGCGTCTGCCCGTCCCGATCGCTATTGCGGTCCGGCGCTCCAGACCTGCCCAGATAATTGGGTGTTTGTCGCAGCGAATTGACAATTAACGTCTGACGTGCATTGAGACTGATTTGTTCATATCCCTTTCAGGAGTTGATTCCGAGAGAGTCTATATAGCTAGCCCTCCATAAAAACAAAGGCGACGTAGTAAACCGCTCGACAATGAAAGGCCTCGATCATGCTCTCTTTCTCTCACCATCGGTGATGACGCAAAGTCTTTAATGAGTTCCAAATCTCATAATTAGGGAAACTTGGGTGCTCTTCAATTGCAACATCGTAAAATTACCACTTTGATAAATATTTTGAGAAGAAAGAGACCCATAACAGCTGTTTGAAATCATCTTTACAGCAAGTCAAATTAAACTCTTAATTTAAAACTGATTCCTAGATTGATCTCTACTTCACATCTGGCGTTAGCGTGACATCAGATTGCCAATTTAAAGATGTTTGCTACAAATATAATGAAAGGAGATTATCCTTCTAACAAGAGAACAAACAAATTTACTTGCTTTGCAAAAATTTGTTCAGATAATCATGGCTAAATTGAAAGTGATATGTAATCACTGAAGATAGATACCTCATCACAGTGACATCAGAAAACCAATTTGAAGAAGGTAAATTGGCAATGATTAGGATATTGACCTTCATAGTATGTAAATGGGCTTTTGGAGGAAAAAATAATCCTCACTGAAAGACACCATGTAATAAGCATTCCACTTCCACAAATAATTTGCCATTGCTGTTCCGAACATTAAGTATCAGAGATTGCAAACAGGTAGTTGTCACTTGGGGTGACCTTGTATTAAAACAAATATTAAACATTGTGCTTTAAAGGTAACTATTGATTGCATTATTTTTCTTAAGGGTGAAAACCTCTGAATTCTTTTTAGTTCCTCTATTCTTTTGCTATTTGTATTATATTTGTTGTAACATTGCATATTTGTTGTTGTAATATACTTATTCATTGTATTATGTTTTGCATGCGAAAGAAAATCATTAGAAATAAGAACACTACAGGTGACCAGGCTTTAATTTTAGTGAGAAAGTGAGAAAAGCAAATAAGAAGACAAGTTGGGGTATTCGTTTAGAACTTAAATAAGCTTCTCCCCACCCCCAAAAAAACTATAATGAAATATCACAATAGTAAATATGATTGGTTCTATAGCACATATCATATATATTCATAGTAGGCGGTCTTACAGCTGAAATTAATAACTAAATTAAGTTCCCATGGATACATAAATTATTTATATATTTGGGCTATCAATACCCCCAACAAAGAGCTCCTTTTAAATGGCATAGGTACTAGCATGGCTTGACGATCGGTACAAGAAAGATACAACTTGTGGCTTTTCACTACAAATTTAGTTACTAGGGTAGCAAAATAATAATTGAAATGTTTGACTTATTAATATCCAACAAAGATCAACTTTACCCATGACGGCAGGGGTTTCAATATGTAGCTTGTCATATTTGGGCTATTAATGGTTTTAACCAAAAGCCACTTGCATGGGTACTGCCATATCTTGACTATCTGCATTAAAATACACTCATTGTGGCTTTTCAATCACAATAATAACTGTAACATTTGAGTTATTAATATCTAAAAAAGATCTTCTATACTCAGGAGGGATACATACAATCATTTAGAAAATAATTTGAGGTATATGTACCAAATAAAGAGCTCTTTTTGAAAAGGGCATGGGTATCACCTTAGCTTTACAATCTGTATTAAAACTGTGGCTTTTCAGTCAAAATTAAGTTACCAGGACTGCAAACTTTTTATCAAAATATTTGAGTTATTAATAACCAACAAAGATCAACTTTAACCATGACGGCAGGGGTATCAAAATGTAGTTTGTCAGATCTGTGGTGGAAAAAGAGATACCACTTGCGGCTTTTGACTCTGCAAGAGTTGAACCTCCTTTCGGTGCTCCCTAAAGTTATTTCTCTAGGGACCTATATGTTGGATTTGATCAGCTAGTCCGAGGTATGACCTTTTCAGTGGGGGTCATGAGGTTTGCATGAAGGTGCTGCGGTAGAGCCAACACCACATGAAAGATTAGTATTTGAAATACCTAATAACAGGTTGCATAATGTTCAAGTCAAGGTAAAGAGATGGATGGCCAGAGGTAGAAACAAAGAGAGTGAAAATGAGGTATTAAAGAACAACAAAAAAATCAAAAGTTTAACATTATGTTCGAGAGAAGATTACAGGGAGGGACAGGGACAAAGAAAGTATGAGAAAAGAGGTAAGGAGGAGGAGAAGAAGAAAGGAAAGAAGAAGAGGGGAAGAAAGAGGAAGGTAAAGAAGAAAAAGAAGAAGGAAAAACAAGAAGTAGAGGAAGAAGAAGTATAAATAAAATGGGGAAAAATGAAAAAAATAAACAAGAAGAAGAAGAAGACTTAAAAGGAGAAGAGGAGATAAGAAGCAAAGAAAAGGAAGCCACAAGAACAAGATGAAGGTCATTAGAAGCCACATTTGTATCCACGCATTTATTTCAATACTGAATATTGATAGAGGCTTAATTCTGAACATTTCATTGAACTTAAAACTTTTATGTTTCTTTTTTTAATTTGTTCCTGCTTGTTATAATGCATTCATAGTTTTTATCTAACTTTACAAGTAGATGAAACATAGGGCAAAAAGTCTACTGCCTGTATGGTAACTTTGTTTCTTAACTTTTTCAATAAAATGAAATCAATACAAACATAATTGCAACAGAGGATTTTGACCAAAATTGGTCTCAAGCACCAAAAAGCGATAGATGTACCAAAATTATTTTTTATAAGGGAAAGTCACAAGATTTTTATGCAAATTGTGTTCTCTGCAACGAGTATCCTGGCAGAAGTACATTTTTAACTCTGTAAACAGTTGACGATACTACTGCCAAAATATTGTTGATATCTTCTATTTTCTGTCAACTTTACGGCTTCACCTGCCGTTTTTAGCAGGGCATTTGTCGACCATCTTCGTGTAAACATGCAACAGAGATCAGCAACATCGTGCTCGTCCTCAAAAGTTACACGCAGAGAGGAGGAATTAGAGAAGTATGTGTGGAATGACACCTGTGGAGTAAGGTTTGGCAATCCGGAGCTACTCTAAACCCAGCTGTGATCCACCATGATGGACTCAGAGTGATGGGGGATGGGAATTGGATGGTGTCATTTTAAAGGGAAAGATCACTTGGATATTGATGATGATGATGATGATGATCGATGATGATGAAGATGATGATGATAATGATGATGATGATGATGATGATGATGAAAATAAAACACTAATAAAAAGTTTAAAAAACAACCACAAAAACAGAAGTAAACAAGCAACAACAACAACAATAATATTAAAGATGATGCTACTGCTGGTGATGGTGGTGGTGATTATAATAACAAAAATAAAAATAAGAATGAGAAGAAAAGCAATAAAACTATTATAGTTATCACAATGATAATAATAATACTCTCTACATGTATGAGCTAGTTAGGTTTTAATTTAAAACAGAAAGTAGTGAAACAGATACAAGTGAAAGTTTGAGAAGAATAAGATATGTCCCCCTATCTAGACCCCCTCCAATCCACCACTGTTGGATATCTATTACCAATTATCATACCAACAGATTTAAACAATATTAAATATCTCTATGCTTAATCACACTTTTGGTTTTTATTTCATTATGGCACTGTGACTCATTAAACAAAGTTTCTAAATTTCTGAAGATAAAAGAGACCTACAGCAGGGCTTCACACTAACTTTTTTTAACAGGTTTTCAGGATTTAGCTTGCCCTTATGTGAATAAATGCTTCAAGTTTTGGGGTCCAGACCTAGATTTTGGATGCCCATGTGTCCCAGGCAAATGTTAGTGTCAAGCACTGCCTACAGCTTTGCAATGTATCATATAGTTGTGATACATCAGATTTTGTCCTTCTTCACAGTCCTAACCATTAACTATTATTAACAGCTAAGGAATAAATGAAATTAAATCTGTGATTTCTCAAAATAAAGGAATATTTGAAGGAACATTTGTGAAAGAAAAAAAAGAATCATAGAAAATTGTGTATATTTAACCCTTCAATTGACTTTTATCAGAACAGTTCATTAGCATTAGAAGCTTTTCTTTTAATTAGCTTTTCTCTTATCCACCATTTTCTATCCATTTGACTTAAACAAAAACACCTAACTGTTCATTGGCAATAGTAGCCTTTTCTCCTTTTCTTCCTTTCTCCAGAAATGTGCAACTTCAAGAAGTACTTTCTTGAATAAAAAATAACTTCTTGTTAAGATAAGACCTAAAAAGAAAATCTGGCAAATTAATTGAATCATGGGGTAAATGACCTCTCGGATATTTCCTGTTGTTCATTGACACATTTTACTTTTATCAGTAATAAATCAAAGTACCGGTACACTTCACATGTTGAAAGTTTTCTTATTATTATTACACTATAATAATGAATTATTGTTACAGACTTACAGTATCAGTACACCTTTCAATATTTCAATATTTGATCACAAATAGCTAAAAATGAAGTATCAATAAATTTCCTGACGTCAAAGTGTATCTTTTTTACAATATTTCTTCCACTTTTGCTAAATCTTTTGGAAATGAGATATCTGACTTAACTACTTCCTCTAAATCATAAAATATCAAGAAGTATATAATTCCATTTGCTCATTTTACAAGTTAAAAAGAATTTTTTAAATAATACAACATAATTGAACTACTTGATCAAAACCATAACTCAAAATATTAAACCAAGTGCATACTTATCTTTTATCATTTTACCACAACTTCAAGTGGTTCAACTGCCATTAACAAGATCAATTTTAATCTTTTAAAAGAAACGGTCAATCATAGTTTATATATATCAATTACTATATCTGACAGTGGTACGGGTACATATCTTGACATTTCATACTCTAGAAGTAGTATACGTGGCAGTCAAAATGTCTAACTGTATTGATTATTAATCTTTTACATATTCCAGGAAGAGTACGTCATAAGAATTGACCTAGTTAAGGTACAGCGTGGACATCCAAATTATGAACGTTTTGTATTGATTCAATTAAACACACGCACTAATTAGTAATTCTTTATTTAGTTGAGGGTACGTCATAGAGAAGTTGTATTTGACTTGGTTAGGTACAGTGAGCTTATCAAAACAGAACCTTTTGTATTGATTCAATTAACTTATCCTTATTAGTAATGCCATATTTGGTCGTAGTTTGCGGGGGCAAAGTCGTAGAGTGTTACACTGTGTCTGAACAAAGAGACTACCGTAATTAACGTTGTATAAACCGCCCTCGTGTATTAACCGCACCCCTCTTTTTCGCCCTTTAAAAAAAAAAAAAAAACCCACACGGGAAGGCCTTTCATTTAACTGCGAGGTGCAGCTGGATGTGTAAGATCATTAATGTAAATTTAAAAAACAGAGGACCTAGGATAGGACCTTGTGGTACACCATGTAATAGAAGAAAAATTGGAGGAATTATTATTATAATCTACATATTGAGATCTATCAGAAAGATTAATTTCAAACCAAGATGACAGACAAATTTGAGTGTTGTTTTAGTTTCCGAGTGGTGAGTCAACACACCGATTACTGAGCTGGGAGACATTGCCAGGCATAGCGCCATAAATCGAAACTTATATGCTGACTGCAAAGTCTAGTGCACCTAATAGGCTCTGTATGTAAGCTGCACCTGACACAGCCAGAGACTGACAGAGCTAGGCTCTGCTCAAGACTTTATGGAATTGTGCTTCCATGTCAAATTAGAGTCTGTGCCTGCCTGCAGAATGATTTGATCGAAGGTGAAGGTCGGAAGCAATTTGACCTGGTGAAGGTCGGATGAAGGTCGGATGCCTAGATGTCACTCATTATCAAGTACGGTTGTGGTGATTGAGTTGCATCCTTAACACAAACTTCAATCAGTAATTTTATATTTAGTTAAGGGTATATTGTAAATCAAGAGGGATAGTTGACCTGGGCCAGGTACGTACGGCGCGCACGTCAAAACTGAGAAATCAATTTTCACTGGCTTGCCCGGTTTCTTTGTCTGCGCATGATCGATTGATAATAATCTATTAATAAATGTATGATGTCATATGTCCTCTGTATGTTTCCATGGTGAGAATTGCTGTTGTCATCATTTGCAGTATATGGTATCTAGGCTGGGGTATAACTAGCATACATCCTCAGAAAAAAAGTGCTTTTACATCAAATTATTAATGTTGTTGTTGTTGTTACTGGTATTTTGATTATCATCACCATACATGTAATTATCATCATCATCATAATCATCATCAACACAACAATGGAAGCACATAAATTAAATACTAAGATAGTAAAAAGAAAAAGTGTCTGAAATTTTTAACAGAACTTCCCAATCCACTAATGCCTTACTTGTCTTACTAATTTCGGTGAGTTGTTAGTCCTCCGTAAAATGATTAAAAATAAACTTACAAATATCAAATTAACAATGGTTATTATTTGTCAGTGGAAATGAAAGTATCTCAATTAGCATGTTACTTTTAATCAAAAATGACTTATTCGCATTATGCAGTAAAAAAAAAATGTCTACAGAGACCACCTTTCCATTACTCACAAATCTATTGCTTTATAAGATTCCATGTATCAGACATGCAGGGCAGTAAACACTGCACAAAAGATGGAAGGATTTTCATTTCATTTTGCCTTTGACCTCAAGATTAAAAAATGGAATAAGTATGGTTACTGCAATACATAGTAGTGCATATTCAATAATAATAATAATTAGATCAATTTAAATAGCGCAGCTACTCTTCTTTAAAACAAAAATCCTAACAGTAATACTTTACATACACAACATTTTTTTTAATTGAGTTGTCCCCATTTATGTTTCTTGAGAATGTGACATATTAAAGCTAATACATCTAAAAGTATTCTACAAAGGCCTTAATTCAACCAATTCACCTTTCATTCTTGAGGTACAGAAAAAAAGAAAAAAAAATGTGTTCCTTTACCTGTTGGAGGACCTTGTCTGTAAATATCTCCTGGAGCTGTGCAATCTCAACGACTTTGCCCTCGATTTGTCTACAGAAACGGAAAACAAAGGCGAAGAATACAAGGGTCTTGAAGGATAATCACATTACATGTGGATTTATTTTTATGACCCATCTAATAGGCCTGTCTTCATAAGCTTGAGATAGCCAAATAGCCTGCTATTTCTGATTCAGGAAATTAGCCCGAAATTAAAAATCATGTCTTCATCAGCTCGAAACTGGAGCTCTAGAAATTTGCTTGGTGTTCGCGCGTAGTGAGAGTCTTCAAGCTGGTGAAGACGGACTGAACAAATAGCGGGCAAATAGCCCACTGTCTGCGTCTTCACTTGCCAAATAGCCCGCTATTTCATGATCGGGCTAATTTCCTGAATCAGAAATAGCGGGCTATTTGGCCAACTCGAGCTGATGAAGGCACGCCTATAGTGAAAGTACGTCATGTGTAATTAAATGTAATAAACCTTATATTTGCACCATTTTATCTCTTGAAAGTCTGGTTTATACATGTACATGTATTTGGTAATAACAATGATAATGGTGGCTTCTTGTATAGGGAACCTGTCTGTCATGATGTGATGCTCCAGACGATCTTACATTATTACCCCACTCATAGCTGAGTGGTCAAATATGTAGCGATCTGGCATATCTGGTACTCATTTATATACCTGGGTGGAGAGTGGCAAATACGGATTGATGTCTTGTCAAAGGGCGTTTGTACCTGGAATTTGAATCCTAAACCCATCAACTGAGAGTCTATGAACCACTGACACCTCCACTGTGACAGCTCGAATACAAAAATTGGAGAAGAATTTGATGACTTTGGTCATCATTTTGACAGTGGAACATATGTTTTTGAGGTCAAGAAATTCAATGGAGCTATCAAAATTATCATTAGAGGTACCTGTTTTCTACGGTGAATGAACCACTAAACCATAAAAATTGCACTACAACAGTTTCATATCAGTAATTGGAGAAAATCTTAATGGCTGGATGGTGAATCGTGAATATCGTGAATATTAGTACTCACTCACCATAAAAACCTACATAGGAAATTTAAGCTATTTTAAATTCTTCAAAATCTCACTCTTATAATTTTCAATTGTCATAAGAGTTTTAATTCCTTAACCCTTCAAAAAAAGTCGACCAAAACTATATCTGTGATAAGAATGGGAGATAAACCATAATATCTAGACTATAACACTATTACTATTCTTTATGAGTTATAATTTTGGTTCTTGCTTTTACTTCATGTTCCTTTTTTATTGCCTGTTTTTGTAAACATTAAGTCATTATGAGATGCAATGAACCACTTGATTGGCCCACCAGAGCTCTCAGTGAGCGTCTGCTGTTCAAGCACATTTTTGTAAAATGTTTGACGCTGCTATTGTTCACAGCTCGTATAGCTCAGGTATTAAAGCATTAGAGAATCCCAAGAAATAGTCTGAAAACCAAAATCATTGCAAGAGTGCCCTTGGGGGAGGTATCTCAGTGAGAGTCTGCTGTTCAAGCACATTTTGTAAAATGTTTGGCGTTACTTTTGTTCACAGCTCGTATAGCTCACTCATTAAAGCATTAGAGAATTTAAATCAATAGTATGAAAACCAAAATCATTGCAAAAAGCCCTTGGGGGAGGTATTAAGTTCTTCCAGTAGGAAGAGAGCTACAGCATATTCATAATAGTTTTTTCTAATTATAAGTTAAGTTTCTGAATAAAATTTTGCCTCATGACATGTTCGAGCAATTACAAGACACAAGAAATATTCAATGTAATTATGGCCACTTATCTAGTGCTCATATCTGCCATGCAGTGCTGCTCATGGCACTTTCTTAAACATTATTACCCTGTTTATAGCCAAGCCGCCAAAGTAACAAGTGCTCAAACATAGCAGGTACCCATTTACACCTGGGTGGAGAGTGCCGAATGTAGATTAACATCTTGCCAAAGGATGTTAGTGCCAGGCTAGGATTTGAACCCAATACCTTGTGATCTACAGTCTGATAACTTATCCACTGGACTACAACACCTCTACAAATTGCATTTAAAGGTAGGGTATTTCACAGACATCGCTACGATTGCTGTAATGTATTTTAAATTGCGACATCTTTTGGTGAAGGCGTACATAGAGCCATTACCGGTTCCTGTACCCAAGCATCAACACATGCACATCATGGACTTGATTTGATGATGAATGGTGGGATATGGCTGTCAACACATCGGTACATTGTGAGCAGCAGATGGCAGTATAACTAAATCTGAAGTAGTGTCAGTAGCATACCCTGCCTTTAAAAGAAGAGATGGTAGGGCATTGTGGGCATTGTGGCGTGCGCCTGTGATCCAGCTATTAATGGAAGTAACAAACTGATTCAGCCGAGGACGCAGGTTCGAAACTGAGTCACGTCTTTCGGATGGTGACGTTAAAGGTCGGTCCCAGACGTAAATAATCATATCTGATTGAAACACGTCTGAAAAAACACAACACACACACACACACATGTGGATCCTAGATCATGCTTGTACCTACCTCACTTCATCCACCAGGCAGTTCATGTCATTAAACAATCTCTGATTTTCTTGTTGAAACTGCAATGAAAAGGTACAAGAAAAAAAAAAATCTTTAAAAAAAAACAAGTACAGTTATTGGAAACACAAGTCATCATGACAAAATGCACAACATTTTCTAAATATAAACAATTTTAGATAAAAAGGCTTTTAGCAACTGTTCAGCCTAGTTGTAGCCTTTAAAGAAAAATTGGCATGTTTACGGATTAGTTAAGTCTGTAACTGTGAGAAAGAAGAGGGGAGTAAATAACAACAAAAAAGAGAAATGAGAAAAGAAGATAAGATGGAACGGATCGTACCACAATCCCTCCACCTACATGTACAATCATTGGACTTTTCAATTCACCTTTCATCTAGTAAGACTGATATCATCCCTACCCCGCCCCCCCCAGAAATATTAACAGATTCGCAATAATCAGTGACGTATAACCCCCCCCCCCCCCCCCAAATACAAGATCAGATCAACACTAAGAATGAGACTTCTCAAAAATTCATATTTTCAACATATATTTACAGAATGTGTGGTACCCTACAAGTATATCAAAATTTAAAATTTAAAAGATTGTGGAAATCTACTTTAAACCTCTTCAACTTTTACCAACAGTGTCCATTATCATTAAGAAAGAAGAAAAAAATGAGCACGACCATAAATCAGGGTTGGGAGGTGCTGTACATCTATCATCATCTTTTTACATTTCTTTTCACCCTCTCAATTTCCTTATCTCTCCTTCTTTTTTCCCCATTACATTATTGGATAAGTACCCACCCCCCCCCCCCCCCCTAGAACCCTGTAGCTACTTCCAATATGTACCAAGAAAAGTACATCTTCGCTATTAAAATCAACAAACATGACCTAACATTGTGTATAACCTATAACCAGAGCTGCCAACCTCCAGAACAGAAAATCAGTAATTACAAGGCTAAAAATCAGTAATTTGGGGTATAAATTCATAATTTCCTATGCGGCGCTATGAATCTAAACAAAATCTGAAATTTTTGGTGATTTTACTCACACAAAGTTGTTAAATATTGAGTTTCTAGTCATTACAACACAGTTTTCCATGAAAAATGGCTTCTATTATGAGAATACTTGATACTTTTCCGTCTTTCTCAGCGACTGATGGATGGCCGCCATACTTTACAGCACTCGCTACGATAAATCTTCTTTCTTTTTTTAAATTAAAAAAAATTATTAAAAAAAAACTATTATTAAAAAAAAAAATTAAAAAAAAATTTAAAAAAATTAAATCCGTAATTTGAGACAACATTCCGTAATGGTCGTTAATTTCCGTACCAATTACGGGAAATCCGTACTAGTTGGCAGCTCTGTATAACCCTACAAGTTTGGTCTGAACCTAAACATATCTTTACCATCAACCATCATAATTCTAAATTTTCACCCCAAGTTCTAATACAGAGATGCAAACCTCTTGACACACAAAAAAAGACTGCATATAACCTAAAAAATTAGATTTTTGAGAGAAAATCAGATTTTCACAAAAACTTGACACTACCACCGTTGGCCCTGTGCCAGTAAAATTTCAGAAAAATCTTTTACTGGTAAGAACGCTCAAGTAAAATATTTGCTCTTTCATTAACAATGAATGAGAAAATTGTAAAGCAAAGTTTTTGTCTGGGTTGCAGGTTTACTTGTACATGTTTATATGCGATTCTGGGTTTTTATCGTTTTTTAACTTTATTTATTTTAATTTTTTAATTTTCAATTTTTGTTGAAAGATGAAAAATGGTATTTCAAGAGGTGATATCCTACTGGTTGGCATCTCTGCAAATATATGTCCATCTTTTTTCTCCCCAACACAGTATTTACCATTCGTATCTCTTCAGGGGAGAGTTCCTCATCTTCTTCCTCTTGACTGGTTAGATGCAGGTCCAATGCTGGGTTATCTATAGTAAGAGAAATACAGTGTGTTTCTTAAAAATTAGAAAGCCCAAATTTCTGCCATACCATTATCTCATCAAATCAACATCATATTATTCATCAAAATATGTTATCAAAATAAAATGTATTCATCTTTCAAATGACAACAAATTTATGATTATATAGCTATAGGGTTATCAAATCACAATTTCAAATTAGAAATGTCAAACCGAGTTGTGCTTGAGAGTGGTATCTCTTGGTCATTGTAAAGAACGACAAGAATAATAACAATATCAGATTTATAGCATGCCTATATCCCAAGGTTTCTGAATCTGAAACTTTGACTATGGACATTATGTGAAAAACTGTTTGACATATAATCTACAGGTACCGGTAATGAAAGTCATATTTAGATAATGAGATTATAAGTTGCATTCATGTTTTGAATTGTTCTTTGGAGTCTAACTGTGTCAGATAAGAAAGAACTGTGATCTAGAGAGTAGGTCCAGCGTTTGCAAAGGACCTGTCTCCATAGGTGACCATTCTCACCCCCCCCCCCCCACAACCAATATTGTAGCCTCTGATGACCTCAATGATCTCACTGGCCTGGCAACTGACAACAAGGCCCTGTTTCTTAAAATTTGATATCAATAACAAGTTACAAGCTACTGTTATAAGCTACTGAAATCATGGCATCTGATTGGCTGAGAGAAAATTTGTCATAGAAATTTAGCAGTTGTTATAGATAACAAGTTTTATGAAACGGGCCCCAGCTCAGAAAGGTACATTCCATGAACCTCACCTGGTTTTAATCAGTGAGAAGGAATAAAATCAGCATGTCCCCTAGGTTTGGGGGATGTTCTGTGTGTTTTGTTATGTGTAAAATAACTTTCAGATTCAAAGTTTTTAAAGAACTACAGGTTTTCATTTTCATGTTGTGTCTTGTGATGTATTATGCTCTGTCATAAAATGACAGATATATATCGTGTTGAAATATATCGTGTTGAAATAAATTAGGTTGTCTCTTTAACATTAACATTATAAATGTGTACCACCACGTTGTTTATTTCTACAAAACAAATGTAACACATATTTTTTATTTCTAATGAGGATGTTCTGAAAAATAAAACCTTTCAAGATAAAAAAAAAAAAAAGTATCCCAAGGTTGTTTTTGAAGTATTGTATCGGGAGCGCCGGGAGGGTCAAATCTGACTGACATGATCGCTATACAAGAACCCATTATTATTATTGTTAGAGTAAACATCAACTGGTATGCTGCTGACATCAACTCTAGATGCTGCACCCCTGTGCCCCCCCCCCCATGCATATGAACCTACCGTATGTATACAGCATACAATTAATTCATGTTTATGAGTGCACTAGTGACTATGCACTGCACACATTTTTATTTCAGAATCACAATCGGATAATGGAGGAGACTTGTCAAGTTCATCATCCGGTTCATTGTGACTTAAACACGTACAGTACATACCACTGATGCACAAGCTTCAAAACATGAACTATTTGTTTTGTTTTGTAAATACGGGTCTACAATATGAATACAAGTCAAGAAATACCCAAAATACCTGAGAGTGGGGGCTGCCATTTATTTTGAAAGACATCACGGTATAAGCGCAACCAAACAGTGTACTACGCGACTCAGTGTGTGCATCAATGTCTTTGCCATTTAAAACTATGTGCATTTCATTGCTCTTTAATTTAGTATGTGTGGGTTATCACTTTTTGATGGGAACTTTTTTGCATGGTAGGCATGGTAGGAAAGAAAGAAAGCTGCACAGTCCTGTGGTGTCAGTTGACCAATTAGATAGCCTACCTTCTTGATCCCTTTTTATAACACAAGATAACTTACTTTTCACTTTATCATCTCCATTGTTAGAAACAGGCTTGCTTGAACGAGATGATGGGCCATCCTGTCTCAGTCTTGATCTGTAAGAAAATGAGAACAAAAAACATTCCCAGAAGAACTTTAAACTTGCTCCCTCTATATAGAAAACTTCCCCAATCGGTGCCTGTTGGTCCCCCATAATCCTCTTTTTCTTATGTTAGTTGAGAGCTGAGTTAATGAGATGGCCACCTGTGTATGACCTTGCTGTGTGGTCTAATCCCTTCTGGCCCAGTAGTATTGACGGTCTCGAAACAGTAAATAGCCTAAAAATTATATAGAAAACAGGTACAACTACATAACCAAATGGGCCTCACATTTTGGAATTCTGATAACACATTATAAGTGAAGCAGCTTAGGAGCCTTGCTGTGTTTAACAACTTTATTTTCAACTTCACTTGCCATTTGAGGCAGAATTCTATTTATGCAGTCTCCTGCATTGTGCCCAAATATTTTGCTACATGGATGTTTTCTTCTTCATTTTGGATATACAAGTGGTACCACAATCCAGTATTTCCCCATTATAAGATGATGATGTGGATCCTAATCAAATGATTGGTTGGAAGCGTACATGTGACCAGGCATTTATTTTGCCTAATGTGTAATTTGGATAATGACTGGTCATTATCCAATTCTAATGACCGGTCATTAGTAAAATCATGTTATAAAACATCATGTCATAAAACAAATGAAAGAAAGTTATAAAACAAATAATACACATTATTTTGTTCGGGCATAAAGTAAAATTACCCACACTCGGTACCTTCAAAACAGTCCAAAGTCCAGTTCCAAAGGTACCTTGTGTGGGTCTTACTAATGCCCTCACTGCTGTGTATTATTTGTATACTACTTACATGCGTTTCTTGTCCACTACACGCTTCACTCTAATAGCTCTCTGCTCACTGTACAGCTTACATACACCTGTAACAGAAAGCATGAAGGTTACATCATTTCATTATCAAATATGTTTAATTCACAAAGAGAATTAGAGAGCTGTCAAATCAACAATGATAATGTACTACCTTTTACAATTAATTTTTGGAAGCATGTTTATAATCAATGTGCTTGGGTATTAAATTAAAAGATATAACTTCATGTAACCGTACACACATACTCCAAACGATACAGGGCAATTCTTTCTCTGAATTATGTCCTTTTTCCTATTTTGGAGAAACTATCAATATTTAAGGATATCAAGATCCAACAGTATCTATCTATTATGAAAATCAAGCTACAATTTTCAGTCTATGAACGCACCATATATCTTTTGAGAAATGTTAATCTATCAATAATTTGGCAGACCTTAGGGCCGATCTTATAAACGGTTGCGATTAATCGCAACATGATTGATTTCAATCGCAACTATGTACATTGAGATAGGAGACTCCAAACTTGAGATAGATTAATTGCAACTCTTTATAATAAGACAGGGCCCAAAGATCTATTGTCACTATCAGAACAATTATATCAATCATCTTCAAACTCTCATATTTGGATAGAAGACTCACTAAACTCATATTTCTAAGATGTATACCGTAATTAACGGTGTATTAACTGCACCTTTTTGCCGCCGAAAAAATTTCAAAGTCGGGGGTGCGGCTTATACACGGTTTCAATTTATGCCCCTCCACCTGGCGCTATGCCTGAAAATGTCTCCCAGCTCAGTAATCAGTGTGTTGACTCACCACTCGGAAACTAGAACAACACTCACATTTGTCTGTCATCTTGGTTTGAAAGTAATCTTTCTGATAGATCTCAATATGTAATTTATAATAATAATTCCTCCAATTTTTCTTCTATTACACGGCGTACCACAAGGTTCTATTCTAGGTCCTCTACTGATTATTAATTTACATTAATGATCTTACACATTCAGCTGCACCTCGCAGTTAAATAAAAGGCCTTCCCGCGTGGGTTTTTTTAACACGGACCTGGCTTGCTGCCGAAATTTTTTGTTATTTTGTTTTTCTTTTGTTTGTTTGTTTTTTTAGGGCGAAAAAGAGGGGTGCGGTTAATACACGAGGGCGGTTTATACACTGTTAATTACGGTAACACCAAATAAACAAAGAGAAATTCAAATGAATCTGTAGAGTATACAAACATGAATTGTTTGTAAATTTTACGAGGGGTTCAGATTTGCAAGTTTCCTGCTGCTCAATAATGGAATAAAAACTGGCACAACATTCAATTCTTGCAATTTGCAAAAGTTTCCTGCCATGAAAATTACTGTAGTTTACAATTTGTGAACTTTCTGGTTTTACAGTAAAGTTGACCTTATTATAATGTAACTTTCTCACCTTTCAGATAATCATCAATGTTTGAGAATTTTATGATAATTTAATGAGGGGATCAGAATTGCAAGTTTTCTGGAATAAAAAGTGGCACTTTATTCAATTCATGCAATTTGCAAAAGTTTTCTTGCCATGAAAATCGCTGTAGTTTTATACAATCAGTGATGTTTCTAGTTTCACTGTAAATTTTACTCCATTAAAAGGGAATTTCACACTGATATTATTTTGGCTTGTAGAAGCAGACAAGTCAGAGACACAGGTCAGTAAAATTTCAGGCAAAAACAGATTGGAAATAAGAAGGTTATGAATTTGTTAAGGTGCAATCAAGCAAACACAAACTGGCAACTCTGTGACGGCATTGTACATGTATCTTGCGAACTCCCCTTACATTTTTCCCTAAATATTATAATTGCAAATATATGTTTATACAACCCCTGTATGAAACAAATCTATTCTGTCATCAATAACTAAAAAATGAAATTTTATGGGAAAACAAAATTACAGAGCAAATTGGAGAGGAGCTTGCAAGAAACGTCACAGTGTTACCACTTTGTGTTTCACTGATGACAACTTTTAAAAAAATCATAAATGTTCTATTTTTAATCAGATATTGCTCAAGCTTTCACTAATTTGTTTATCTCATTTTTCTGCTTTTATTTGACCCAACTTAATATCAGGGTGGACTTCCCCTTTAAAATTTTCTCACCTTTCAGATAAGCATCGATGAGATCAAACACTACTTCTCTATGTTGTCTCACTTGGGAAGGGACATTTTGACGATGAGCTGTATGGAGAAATACAACAAGAGAACAGAGATATTAGATGGAAGTGGCATTAGAGTGATAATATTTGTTTGTTTGAAATTGTTTCTTTGTGTTACCTGACTGCGAAGAAGGTATGCTCATGCTTGTAAGTAAGCAACCAGGGGACCAACGGCTTTAAGTCCTCCCCGAAATAATGGGGATTAATGCCTTACCAAAGAGCACTCGCGCATCGACTTGGTTTTGAACTCGGTGCCTCCAGGTTACGAGACCACTGCTCTACCACTGAGCCATCGCGCCTCCTTCTCTGATATTATCATTATATCACATATAGACAGAAAGTGGCTTTTGATTGGCCATTCGTGTATCACTTGACCTACATTTATATACTATACACTGCTCGCTTCTCTGAAGAAAATATATACCTTCTGCCTTTAAAAGCCTTACTGTTTCTGTGCATGTTTGCATAAAATCATGTGCATGTTTTGTCAAACCAAACTGGACACTGCATGCTTGACCATGGGTTATTTTACATTCATTCATATGTACTCTATTTGCTTGTATAACAGCATTCATCTGCACTGCATACAGGAAGGCTATTTTTCAAGCCACCTATACTCATACTTTTTAAAAATAAATCTTGCTTGCATTAATTGTTCCATAAGACATCACTTAAGCAAACCAGTCTTGATACAAGATATCTTCTCAGCCATCAATTACAAAAAAATTGAAACATAGCTCCAAGCAAAAAAAATTCAAAGCAATTGTTACTGGGATGTATTATACTATCATTAACTGCAATTGTATCCAAGAATTAGAAAAGGACATTGCACATAAAATACATAGTGCCAGTAAATCAGAGGTGCAAACTACATTTACCGTACATGTTATAGATGAAATTATAAAATGGGTTGAAGAACGTAGCCAAAGAGAAGCGTCGAAAAGGAGCACAAGTGCGTGCATTAATTTTTACCATATGCACGGGAGTGCATTTTGGTGATAACAACCATTAATTTCTTGACTTTATACTCATATTTTAGACCTATCTTATAAAACAAATAATACACGTTTTTAGCTCGTGCATTAGTGATATGCACTGCACTTGGTTAAGCCACCATGAGACGGACAATGAACTCGACAAATCTCGTTTATTATCGCACTGTGACCTAACCTGGGTGCAGTGCATATTCACTAATGCACTCGCAAACATGTTTTATTTGTATACTATTGGACTGATATTCCATTACCATGCATGAAGAATAGAATATACCTTCCGCCTTGAAGAGCCTTATTGTATCTGAGCATGTCCGCATGAAATCCTGGGCGTCTGAGTCTATCTGATCTCTCTCGGCATCCGACATGTGACAGCCATCGTTCACCAGGTGACTTTGGGAAAAGAGATTGTGAAGAAAATAGATACACATTAGCATTTCAAAACCTGTCAAACTGTTAACCACTTCAAAACTTGTCTTAAGACACATTTATTTGAAATTGCTTTTGATGATTAACTCTGTTCATATTGATGTTTATTGAAATTTGTAGGTTTATTTGCACTTTTTTGTTTTGTTTAATATGTAATTGTTTATCAGTCTATTTTGTTTGTTATAGCGCTTAGAGACTTTGGTGGTAAGCGCTTTATAAGTAACGTTTTTATTATTATTGTTTTTATTCAGCTACTGATCAACAAGCAACCATATTGAATGTCATAGATCACACAATCAGCGACTCATTATTAAATGAAAATGTAGAACACATTACATGAAAGTTAGGGGTGGCAGTCTGAGAATTATTTTAATCTTGATTGTAGTTGAACAATTTTAATTGTCATATCACATTTTAACTTATGGGGTGTCATTCGACATGACTGCACATTTCCTCAGAAATTAAGAATTTCTTGTAATAATTTTATTATGTTCAAAGTTTATTTGTATAGTTTCTTGAAAAAATGAATTATGTATGAAATAAAATGTAATATCTTTGTTTACCTTTCGGTTGGAAATGAAATAAATATGAATATGAATATGAATATAAGTGGCTGCATAAGCAAAGACCTCTGCAGAAACTGAAAAATAACCTTCATTATAAAAGTTGAAATATTTTCACCTAAGTCAAGAGACAAATATTTTCAGGGCATGACAATAGAGAAACACAAGAAACTCACAGTGATAGATGCATTTCTAGGCTACTGTTTTGATTGTTAACAATACCGTAGCCTGATAAAGGGCTAATGGAATGTTTACACGGCTATGAAATAATTATGAGCAAATTCATAGAATCAATTATATTTGGTTAAATGTGTTTATAATTTATATTGTCACTCATTCTTTTTATCCTCTTTTTTTTTGGTGTCAGTCTAGAGTTTCAATCCATAGTAAGCAAATATTAATCGACTACGAGGGTAATGGTACAAACTATCATCGCCGAGGTGATCTCGGGGCTACTATCTTCCCGAGCCGCAAGGCGAGGGAAGATGGTAGCCCCGAGATCACCGAGGCGATGATAGTTTGTATCCATTGCCCAAGTAAAGGAGGTTAATATTTGTTTTATATCCCACATCGGCAATAAGGTCTATTTAAAGTGAATTTTACATAATAATAAGAACTGATTCTGCAGACAGTTTAGCTTCAGCTAGATTTTACAAAGCGCAACATGCATACATGTAATACAGTTGATTCGCGCTCATTTGACATTGACCGTTGACTTTGACATTTCGCGTAACCTACTTTGCTATGCGTATGGTCATTTTCATAGTAAAGGGTGTAACTTTTCTCAAACAGGGTCAAAATTTCAAAGTATGTTTTCATAATCATTTCTACTAAAATTATTACTATTAATGTCTAAATTATGGATTTTTTTTGGTTCTGGAGCTTAAACTACATGAGAAACCTGGAAAAATAATGAACAACTGTGACAAATATGATAAATTTGAACAAAAACAACATTTTAATTCTACCAACTTAAATGACAACAATTGTTCTCCAAACATAATTCAATTGCAATTTTTCATTTGCTATTCTAATGTACTTGAAGGCTTATAAAGCTTTTTTGGTCAAACTTATTTGGTCTTTAAAAAAATTCAATGCGTTTGTCAAATTCAAGATAAAATATGACTTTGACATTTAATTTTTCAAATTTACCTATCTTCCAAGAGGGGGAGCAAAATACAAATTATTATACAAATACCATTCAGTGAAGGCTAATTACCATGCAAATTCCAAAGAAATCGCATTTCAAATGAGGAAGTTGAAAATTTCTCATGTGTGTGTTTCGGAGGCTTCAGGTTAACAAAATGCCTGTTTCGGAGGCTTCAATCATGTTAACATAAAATGTTGTCCATTACTTAGGTAACATATTAAGAAAAATTCAACTTAAACTGTTAATGATATGTTAAATTACTAATATAACACCTAAAACATTTGTTTACAGAGTAAAAATACTTGTTAATATAAAGTATGGTACATGTTACAAATTATCTTTACTTAATACGATGAGTTTTTTGTTCAGTACGCAAACATTGCAAAGTCACTTAATACCATCCATGAGGATTTCAAATCTCTGCTGATACTCAGGGAAATATATTGTCAAGTATGTAATTTCCAAGGAAATCACTTTTCTCATATCAAAGTTGAAACATTCAGGAAACATATATTGTATAGGATCAGTTCAAAGTAGTGTTTCGGAGGCTTCAAACATGTTAACACACTATATTGTCAACTACAAAGGCAATATACAAAGCGAAATTTAACCTTACTTTTGAAGATTCAATAAAATGTTGAACTGAAAGTAAAGTACTTAAAATAATTGTTCACATAGAAACCATTTATGTTAATTCATAGCAATGTATCATTACCCTTCACTTGCATCTTTGTCATCATTTATTCTTAGTGCAAAGAATTAAATTTCCGCACAGTGGCTTCCACAAACTTGTTTGTTATGTGTTATAACATTTACACTGACATTCATATTTTTGAAACCAATAGCATAGTAAGTATTTACAGGTTTTTGTCCTGGAACACAATTGTGTTCTACTTCTTATTTCAAAGAAATTTATCTGCCAACATGTCCAGTTCTCCTTAAAAATTATAAAGGTAAGCTCTGCCGGCTGGGGTAGGGGTCCTGGTTGGTAGAGCCATCTTCTGTATTACATCTTTTTTAGGCTGATGGGCTTCACAGTCCTCTGTAAATTCATACAGACCATTGCTGTTCCGGTGCATGAATTTGACTTTGACATTGTCATCAATCACAGCTTTTACCTAGTAGCAAAATAAGAATATATAGCAAATACAAACTTTCATTAAAACACAGAAAAACAGCTTACAGAATCCATTTCACTTCCTTGAAATATATCACAGTCCCTTATTTGATTTCATTCACCCTGTTAACTTTGTTCAGTACCACAACATCTGCTCATATATATTTTAGAAAGATCTTATTGTCTATGTATTTCTCAAATAAAGAAAGTTGATCCTGTTAAATGTTTTTTAATAACCCAAGATCTAACATGGGTAATACTTACGAGAGCCATGAAAACCACCCCATTTGTAGTCCTGCTGCTAGATGAAGGTGCATCAAAATATATGGCCACATAATCGCTCACATTGATCCTGCAATTGGAGAAGAAAATAGGAAATTAGCAGTTTGTACTGCACAGAACAATGTTAATACATATATCTGAGCTTGGACACTAAAAAACAATCATTTTGTTTGTGCATTACATAATAATTTATTATTTATCCATGTGTTGTTTAAGAATTAGTTTAGTAGTCTATACGGGCACCATCACTAAGGATGCTTAATGTGTACATTACACAAACCTTTAAGTACTAATTAATGACAGACTTGTTTTTATCTGTTTTGACCAAGGATTTGCAGGAATAACCTGTTCAAAATTGTAATTTGTACAAGGATTTCATTCCTTATTACTAGTTTACCATTGTGCATAGCCATAGACCTGTTTATGTACACACATGTATATCAGGAGTCTAAATTTAAACATTTGGTACTGAGGCAAACCTTAAAGGTCAGGTGACATCCAAATATAAGTTGATTCATGTTTATGTGCAGGGCTGCATACAACTCATAATTTGTTATAAATATATTTCATAGATTTTTAAATATTTTACAAAAATTTTCTCAGACCTGCTAAGCTCCACCCTAAATAAATGCTCCAGATTTCATTCATCTATCTGTTAATCATTAGTGAGCTAACAAGAGAAATTGTTATGTAACTTTCTCCAGCTCAGCACATGCTCACAAATACCTCCACGTTACCTTTCTTTTCCTGGTGATGCTACACCACTTCTGACATAGCAACTCATATGTTGGTATTGTATGGTCTATTGTAAACAGGTGATCAGCTCTGGTTAAGCTATTACACATACCACTGTCTCTTGTTAGCTCACTAATGATTTACAGATGATATGTCACAAGATGAATGAGATTTGGAGCATTTTTCTAGGCTGCACATCAACAGGAATCAAACTATATTTGGATGTCACCGACCTTTAAAACCACAAACATTGAGTATGATAAAGGTACATGTACAATGTACAATACAGATCGTAACTAGGCCTTACTATATTTTTAGTGACAAATCTAAACTTCAAAAACTTTCACACATCAGTTCCATTACAATGACCCATTAAAAAAAAAGTACAAGTTAAGTAATTTAAGGACAAAATATACAGTTCTTACCTCTATATTCTTGTGGATAACAGTAAGGAAATGAGTAGTGTTCATGCCTGTCTGGAAGAGATGCTATCTAGTATCCGATGTTGCTAGCAGATGTTGCTAGCACATGTTGCTGTAACCTTGTCAATATCTTCATGATCTTCATGGTCTATTGTCAGCACTAATGTCCTTTGGCAAGACACTAATCTACATTTGCCACACTCGACCCAGGTGAGGTAAATTGGGTACCTGGCAGGAATTAATTCCTTGAAATGCTTAAGCGCCGTAATGGAAGCCATGCTAAAGCCGGGGTAATAATTTCCAAATTTGGAAGCGCATAGAGACGTTCAATATGTGCTACACAAGAACCAAATATTATTATTATTATTCCATTGTCTTAAAAGGGGTTGTACACACTGCTTCCCTAACATTTCTAGAGGGTTCTTTGCCCACCAAATTTCTCTCCTACTGTTACAAATGGTCTTTGGATGGCATGGCCTATGCCATTTGATCCTAAGGGGTTGGCAAAGACCATGATACATGTTGTTAACACTAAATGAAGCCTCCGAAACAAATTGGATAAATATTATGGATGTCTTATAATTTGGGAAAATATAGTGATTCATTTTAATACTTTATATATTAAAATATTCATAAAGCTTGGAAGATTTATATGTATAAACTTTTTTTATTATTTGGTGAATGATTCTTACATTATCAAGGTTTGAAACAGGTGAATACTCCTAGTACTGGTGTAAAATTTCTTTCTGAAATACTGACTATTTGTAAATCATTAAAAATATAAAAAGCCAATAACATCTAACACATTCCTGTCCTTTAATAGACCAAAACCAAACATTCAATAGGAAAACTGTAAACAATCCCCTATCTATAAAACCACAATAGCCAAAAATATGGTGTTAACTACAGTTTGAAGCCTCCGAAACAAGTTTTTTTGGTTATTAGTAAGTCTTGAAAAAAATTAACTGGATATCCATTTACTTTCAACTTCAAGGGAGCCTGCACATCCTAACCTATGATTGCCATGCAGATTTAACATGAAACACATCGGTCTAGGTATTCAAAAAATGAAAAATAATCTTTTTGCTGTTTCGGAGGCTTCAAGTGTTTCGGAGGCTTCAAGTGCTAACGGAAAGTTTGTATTGTCTGTTATTCTTTAACAGTGGGGAATACCTCAGCTATTTTTTGACAAGTGATTTAGGGGTCCTAATGCTACATTTTGATATAGTGATTGGATAACTTCCTATATTCATATTTGTACAAGCTGTATGAATAGTTTGTTTCGGAGGCTTCAATTCAGCTAACGGAAAAATGGCGCGACTCAGTCAAGCTTTTAAAAAAATCTTACAAGCAACATGATCAGACAAATTTTGTCATTAGTTGGAAGTATAGATATCAAGTGTTATATCAAGAACAAATGAGATGGTAGAAAGCACTTTTCAAACCAGAGCTCTTGCTATGAAGTTTGTTAACTATTGTTAACGGAAAATGAAGTCTCCGAAACGACAAATAACAACTCTCTGTTATCAAAAATAGAGGAGCAGTTACAGTTACAACTTCTTTGGCACTTTTTATTGAACATCTAACTTCACATTCTGCATAACAAAAACAATCCTCGCTGTTCCTGAAAAAAATGCAGGGCTTTACAAAAATGTCTATGTATTTTGTGTACATCAAAAGGGTCACATTTAGGGTACTTATGTGCCTGCCAAAATTTAACGAAGTAATCCCTGAAGAAGTTTATGCTACCCAAGGTAGCACCCAAGTAGGTTACTCATATGCCAAAATATCTTTGAATTCTGTAGCTTTATGAGATCACTAGAGAAAAAAATGTCAAAATTTCAAAGTTACACCCTTTACCGTGAAAATGACCGTATTCAATGGGCAAGGGTGGGCAAGTGGGGTAGCAGCAAAAAATTACTTTACAATAAGTACTATCTCGACCTGAGATCGGTAGATAGTACTTGTCTATACCTTTTTCGTGCTCTGTACAATCGCAATGCAAACAACTATACATGAGGGATATAATGTTTGTTATCTTTATGGATTAATTATGTACAATCAAAAATGAATTATCCATTCCTTTACCAAGTTTTGTAATTGTTCAAGTATGAGGAAAGTTGATTGTTCCAAGATATTTTTCTTGAAAATGTGACATATTAAAGCTTACATCTAAAAGTATTCAACAAAGGCCCAAGCTAATTCACCCAATCCACCTTCCATTCTTGAATTACAAAAACACCTCCCAAAACACATCAAATTTACAAGGGGTATGGATAATTCAGTTGTTAACTGTATTTTCCATTGTGATTTTACCTAGCAGCATTGATATACTGTTTCCTGTGCTCCAGCAAGAAATCTTTCAGTTTGGAGATTGTGATCACCTGTGAGTGTGGAAGGGATAAAAACAAAACATGATTGACATTGACGATTAAAATGATATAATCAAGAAAATTTTAAGGTGGTGAAATCAAATTACATAATATTTTTCAGCATGCGCCAAATCCAGCTTGCCTAAACAATGAAAAGATAATCAACACATTTTACCCCCCAAAAAAAGTTTCACAAGCAGCATTAACCTTACTTCATTATATAAATATTTGGGGGAATTTCTAAGTAGATCTGTAATTTTGACTATAATAAAGACTAGAGTAAAGGAGGGAGCTTTCGGCCGTCGGCAATTTTCGGCCGGTCCGTTGGATGCATGGTAAAATCCCTTTAAAATACATTGCATAACAGCATATCACACACATACAATAACATGGCAGAGTCACTGGAGAACCACATTTGCAATGGAAAATGTATCTATTACATTTTAACGATGTAATCGGCGGTCCCACTACCCAAATCTGAAAAATGGAATATCTTACACGTGTCTGTAAAGAAGATGGGTCCCATAAAATGAGCTGTATTTAAAGTATTTTTCAGATTTAGAGTCAGATTTTTAGAGCATCGCAAGCTTGAAAGTTTCTCACCGCATGTATATTATCCTATCAGTCTGATACTATAGCGCCGTATTTCTGTATAGTTTAGATTCCAATTTCTGATCAACGCACCCGCAGGTGTAGTTTTCAGCCATGTGGGGGATTAGTGCTCTGGCCGCACATGCTATAGATCAGCGGGCAAACACACAGCGCGCGCTCCATATTGACTTTGTACATGCGGTCGAAAACTGCCTCACTAGGCCGAAAACTACCGCCGAAACAGTGAAAATGAAAATCAATATTGCCATGGCAATTCATGAGTTTTTTCTGGGATTCTTTTTTTGTTGAATAATAATAGTATTGGCTTCATGATTTGAGCAAGCAATGATAATAAATAGGAAGTAAAGAGTCCAAAAATAGGATTTTGCCTATGTGGCCGAAAACTCCCTCCTTTCTTTACTCTACCCCCAGTTCACTGTCTACTTTTAAGGTAGGCAAATTCATGCAAAAAAATATATTCAAAAAATTGACTTGAAAACACATCAGACAATTAGTCTGAACCGAGTCAGGAGCAAATTTGAAGAAATTATATTTTTAAATGTTGTAAAACCAAAGATATAAGAAGAAAACTGACCAAGTATCTGTACTAAAAATCGTACATGTAAAATTGGTCGTAGACATTCGACAGCTGAAAATGACGCGCACGGTTGCATTACGTGCGTTCTCGAATCCAAAATCGTACTTTACACACACACTCTCGCCATACCGCGAATGGTCCGTCGTGGGGAGCTAGACGGCTGAGAGTTTGCCACCGATAACAACGCAGCTTCGGAGCTCCGCAGCGCGCAATTTTAGCGGGACTCGGAAAGGTTTGCGGTGGGAAGGCAGCGGCCTAGCTTTTTGCCCAAACAACGCTAGATCGGCTGCTGGCAAAATGAAAATATCTACGATCGAGAACATCGTCGGTTTCTTAACTTTTTAGTGAGATAATTCTGAATTCTAATTGAGACTATATAATAAATTAAATCGACAAAGAAACCTCGGTGAACTCTTATAACTATACAAAAGCTTGTTTATTTCTTCATTTGACATTTTGTTTTCGACCATTTTTTCGTGCGCGAGTCAATGGAAACTATGTATTACCAAACTTTCAACACGCAAGGAACGGGGAACACTCGCGGACCTCGTAACAAATTCGTTGCAAAAAAAAAATTCAAGGGTGATTTTGAAGCAGTGTAGAATATTGGCGCTGCAATGCGCAGAAATATACTTGAAAGAAACTTAATAAATCATACCTGAATTTTCAGAAAATCGTATTTGTATTAGTGTACCTACATGTAGATGTGACTTGTTTATAACTCAGATTTTATGAAGATTTGTTGGGAAAGAATGTCATTTTTTTCCGTTTGGTGGTCATTTCTAGGCTAATATTTCAAAAGTTGCATCAGTAATGGGCCCGATGTTTCTCTTATCGTACTCGCATGTTATTTCTACATAGATTAAACATAGGATGGTTAAGGGTAAGACCAGATAACATTATAAAAAAGATATATCCTTCCACCCTCCCATATCCAAGTTTTGGGCTGATTATTGCCGACCCACCGCAGCAAGGCCATTCAGATTTTCGTACGAGCGCGAAGCGCCCTCTAGTGCCCCATGAATGTGCCTATTTAAGGGTTGTCCGTCTTCCCGAGGATTTATCGTTTATAACTTGAAAGTCTCTTTGCAAAGTAAATGTGAAATGCATCAAGGAGCATCATCACGGAATCAATTTTTCGCATCACCAACGCGCGGATAGAAAATATAAATCCTTCGCAAAAATGCGGACGATCCTTTTTTTATTTTAAGGACCAGCTGTTAATTTAATCAATTCCCTCTTCATTTGTCTTTGATAATGATATTGAAATTAGTTTTTATAATTTCTACAGAAAACTATCTATCTAGTTTCTTTGGAAACAATCTACAAAAAGTCAGATTTATTGGACAAATCAAGAAGACAAGATGAAAGAACAACAAGGCAGCGCGCGAGCGACTTAGATCACCCTGAACGTAATTTACAACTTGACCTTAGCCGAATCGCTGGCGGGGCTTGCTCTCTATCTCTGCTGGAACTGGTCCGAATATACTTACCACTTCCTTTGCTTTTATAGCAAAGTCGTCCTTCAATTTTTGTGCATGACTCAGGAGGGTTGACTTCGAAGAGTCCTTTGCGACACCAAGAGCTTTATTTCTTGTCCGAACTGTTTTAATTGATGCCTTGAAAAGGGCTGTTCTGTCTGCTGCCATATTGACAATTTTCATTTCCAACGTCATTACATTATTAAGGAGGTGTCGGCAAAAGCACAAATAAAGAATGGAAAAAATAGTAAAAAGTTTTTTTTAAATAGTTTTATTTCTTGCCACGTATATGACCGAAATCAAGGATTGAGAAATGAACCCTTGACCACTTTCTTAATTGTAAATGAATTTAAGGTATACAATTAATGCAATAACTCCCAGATCCTTTGACGTTTCATTAAATTATTACTCTTAATCCATGTCTGAATTCATTTTCCCCCATCTCGCGCGAAGCGCGAAAGCTTTGACGTTTCATTAAATTATTAGAGAAAGAAGACGATTCGTTGTACCGACTCTTAATCATTGTTTGAATTTTCAAAATATTCCTTTGTTCGATAAAAAGTCACAGTTCGTAGGGAAAAGAAAATTGCCAGCCGACCGACATAATACATCGCACCGATTTCAAACTTCTGCATTGACATAGCACATGAGAATCGAGCAAGAATACCAACACAGCGGACCCGACACAGCAACATAATTATCTATGCGTATCTTTCTTGCCCCCTCGACTCGGTGACCCCACCCAGCATCCCTCTCCCTCTTTTTCCCACCCCTCCTCTCGCAGGCTCTTACCCCCTCTCCTCCTCTCTTTCACCCCCCCCCCCGTTTCTTTTGTTTCCTTTTCTCTTTTTTTCCCTTTCTTTTCTTTCTTTTGCTTTCTTTCCTCTCCTTCCTCTTTGTTTTTTCTCTCTTTCTTTCTTTTCTTCTCTTTCCTTTCTTTCCTTTCTTTTCCTGTTTTTGTTGTTGTTTTCTTTCCCTTTCCCTTTCATTTTCTCCCTCCCCCTTTTTTCATTTTTCCCGACACCAGCGCAATTTTACCAACAATATCCTGACAGGTGGGGGGGGGGGGGGGGTCACCCCTGGCTGTTATCCCATTATTATTTTTAAAGAAATGCAATTCCTCATGCTCTTGCACCTCTCTTCTACGGCGTTGTTTAATTCTCTTTCATTTTTTTCCTTTTCTTCTTTGACTTACACAAATTCTCTCTTTCCCCCCTTTTTTTCCATTTCTTTTTGGGGTTCTTCTTGTGCTTTTTTTTTTTTTTTTTGGGGGGGGGTACATGCCTGGCAAGAGGGACCCCATATTATGCACACTGCAAAATTGCGTTCCCCCCGCCCCTTTTCCGGTTAAACTTACACCTTCTTATAATATCATCCCCCTTTCTTCCTTTTCCCTTCTCATTATTTTCCTTTCCCCTTTTTCTCTCCTCCGTCTTTCCCCCTTTCATCTTTTCCGCCTTTTCTCTCCTCTCTCCTTTTTTCTCCTCCCTCTTTTCTTCCTCTTTCTCTCTTTTCTTTTCTTTCTTTTTTCCCTCCTTTTTCTTTCTCCCTCCTTTTTCTCTTTTTCCTCCTTCCCCCTTCCCCCTTTTTTACCGGGGGGGGGGGGAGGCACGTGCCCCCTGTGCCCCCTGAATCCGCCATTGGTCAGTATTAGAAAATATGTGGAAGAGACGTTCAATTCTCCATATTTTTTTTGTTTTGAATGATATTTTATTTCCTTCCTCATAATTTCACATAACAAGAAATTCACATAACAAGAAATTATCAAAATAAGCAATATAAAACAAGATCTTTGATACAAGACACTTCATAAGTTACATCAATCAATGAACATAGAAAAAAAAAATTAAAAAATTCTTGCATGTAACAGTGTATAATCAAAATAACAGTAGAGGAAGGTTTAAAGTGTAGATTTTTTTTGTTTTAAATGATATTTTATTTCCTTCCTCATAATTTCACATAACAAGAAATTCACATAACAAGAAATTATCAAGATAAGCAATATAAAACAAGATCTTTGATACAAGACATTTCATAAGTTACATCAATCAATGAACATAGAGAAAAAAAAAGGAAAAAAAAAGTCTTGCATGTAACAGTGTATAATCAAAATAACAGTAGAGGAAGGTTTAAAGTTACATATTAACATCCTATCACAACACTCTCACACCCCCCCCCCTCCCCTCTAGCCCACCCACACCACCTTTCACACACATAAACACACATACAAACACACACTGCATGCAACCTGTTCCCTCAACTCACACCACACAAACTCTTAACCCCCCCCCCCCCCCCCTTTTGCCCACCCATCTCATCATACCCCCTTCACGCCGACACACACACTACATGCAACCTGTTCCGGTTTGTCCACCTGTACACGAGAGAGAATTAATAATACTAATAAATAATAATAATACCCACATCCATTAAAGTAAAAATGCATCGATTTGTTCCCATTTCTGTAAGTGCATCCCCAGTTTCCCCTTTTTGAAGGCCATTTTGTATTCCTCGTCTCTGTAATTTTTAAGCATATGTACTGTTTTCTGTACAGATGGCAAAGTTCCTTCTTTTCTAGAAATAAAAATGATATACTTTACTAAAAATATGATACAATTTATTACAAATATTCTCGCAGTATTGCCGGATATTCCCATAAAAATGGGTTTCCAATCATCAATGTCAATTTCGATTAAATGTAACTTTTGAATTACCTCCTGCCATAATCTTTTAACTTTAAGACAATCTAAAAATAAATGTTGGTATGTCTCTACTTCTAGTCTACAAAAGGAACAAAAATGGTCCGACTCAAAACCAAATTTAAAGAGCTCTCTTTTCGTATATACAGCCCCTTGTAATTGTTTGTATTGAAACTCTCTATGTTTATTACAAAGCATTGCACATTTCATCCTTGTGAATGTTTCTTTCAACTCCGTCATTCCAAGATCAAATTGACAGTTGCCATCTGTAACATGTAATGTATACTCTTTTTGAAGGTCTTCAGTGAAGTAATCATATAACCGCCTAGATTTTATATCACATAGTTTCTGTAAACGTCCAAATATCATCAATTCTATTTCAAAATTTTCAGTGTCCACTTCCATAAAATCACTTTGTATCCAATCGTTTCTAATTGCTGAAAAGATCTTTTGAATTCTAAGCAAGCTTTTAGTTTCAAAACCCAAATTTAAAAAATGTAAGATCGGTTTTAAATGACCTCTGACAATTATATCTGATGCTTGAAGTATACCTTTCTGAAATAGTTCGACATCAAAAAATGTTTTATTGCTGAGACATATACACTTATTGCTAAATATAATCGGATTATTCTTATTTTCTCCAAAGTGTCTGCATTTATCTAATTCTTGCCATGCCTTCAACATGTCTTTATAAAAAGATGGTATACCCTTCAAGTCCATTTTATTTATATCATAATTACAAAGAAATATAATTCGACCCCCCAGTGATCTGAAAAAGTGGTCAAAGGTTACTTTCCAACCTGAATACTTTTCTCCATAGAGCAACCGTTTGATCCACATTATTCTCTGAGTCTTGATAAATATCTTAAAATTCGTTACTCTGAGTCCCCCAGCGCAGTAATCTTGATATAATATTTTCCGTTTTATTCTGTCTCTCCCTCCCCAAATAAAATTAAAAGAAATCTTTTCGATTTCTTCAAAAATGTTTTGTGGGACTGTCATAAGAGACGAAACATAATTTAGTTTTGAAAATACATATATCTTCAACAATTTAATTTTGCCAAACATCGTTAAATCTCGTTGCTTCCACCAACCGATTAGTCTTTTGATTTTGCTCAAAATTTCCTTATAGTTCAAATCATCTTTTATTTTGGAATGACGTGCGAAATATACCCCTAGGATCTTTATATGTTGTACTCTATGTCCAAAAAAGGGTAAACCCGGCCTATCACTTTCCTCTCCTAACCACATAAAATTTGTCTTATCCATATTTATCTTCAACCCACTTAATTTTTCAAAGTTTTTGAAAACTTTCTTCACTTTATTAATTGAATCCATATCTTTTAAAAACAATGTAATATCATCGGCATACAAAACTTGCTTTATTTCTTTATTCCCGAATCCTACCCCTTTAATGCTCTCATCTTTCCTAATATAACGAGCTAGTAATTCGATAACTATTACAAATAAATATGGAGATAGGGGGTCACCTTGTCTTACCCCTCTATTAATTCCAAAATATCCTGTTGAGTGTCCCCCGTTCATCACGCAACTGCTAACATTAGTGTAGAGGGTTTTAACCCAAGAACACAAAACTTTACCAAACCCAAACTGTTCCAAAGCTTTAAATAAAAGTTTATGGGAAATGCAATCGAATGCCTTTTCAAAATCTACGGCAATTAAAAAGCCTACAGGCTGATACAAGGACTGAAAGAATGTATCATCAATTAACCGAACCGCTTCCCCAATATTCCGATCTTTAACATAGCCCACCTGATCGTAATGAATAATATCCTCCAATACCTCCTTTACCCTTGTAGCTAATACTTTCGACAATATTTTATAATCTACATTTAAGAGAGTAATTGGCCTATAGTTTTTCATGTACAAAGGGTCTTTGCCTTCTTTCTCAATTAGTGTAATTACCCCCTGTCTCTGTGAGTTTGATAACATTTTTGTTTCAAAACTTTCATTAAAAGCCTCCACTATTGTTTTCCCTAAAATTGGCCAGAACGTGAAATAAAACTCAGTCGAGAAGCCGTCATTGCCTGGTGATTTGTTCCATTTCATTTCCTTTACTGCCTGATAGCATTCTGCCATTGTTATCTTGCCTTCACAATACTCTTTATTTTCTTTACTTAATTTGGGTAATTCATTTAAGAACATATTTTCAATATCCTCTGTAATTTCACCATTTTTACATGCATATAAATTCTCGTAAAACTCCCTGATAATCTTCAAAATCCCTTTGCCATCCCTCACAGTTTCCTTATTTTCATTATATATCTCCTTAATCACACTTTTCCTTTTATTTGACTTTAGTAATTGTTCAAAAAACTTTGAATTTTTTTCTCCTTCTTCAGACCATTCTGTCCTTGAACGGACTTTTAACCCTTGACGTGAATAGTCGAAAAGCTTCTCTAATTCCATTTTTTTCATGTCAATTTCATCCTGAATACTTTTATGACAATCAATATTGATCGTCAATCGATATTCCAGGTCTTTAATTTCTTTTTCCAATTTTTCAGTGTGGACTCTTCTGAGTTTTGCTCTTTCACGGGAGAATTTCATTATATATTCTCTTAATTTCATTTTCATAAAATCCCAAAATTTAATTTTGCTCGTTATTTGATTCCGCCAAGTTTCCTCTATTTCAGAAATCTTCTTTTTTACCCCATCTACAAAATCTTTTTCATTACATAGACTACTATTAAACTTCCAATACGATTTCCCATAAACAAAACTATCGACTAAATTGTTAAATTCTATTCTAACTCCAGCATGGTCAGGTGTAATAGAAGGCAAAATTTCAGACTTTCTTATCAACTTGTCTACTTTCGAAGAAATGAAGATGTAATCCAATCTACTCTGAACTAATGGCTGCTTCTGTCTGAAAGTGAATTCTTTCTTATTAGGATGACGCTTACGCCACACATCAATTAAATCAAGCTTATCAAGAAAGTCTAATAATGAGTCCCTATATTTGCTTTTCGAAATATTACTTGCACCCATGTAATCCAAATTATGATTCATAATAACATTGAAGTCTCCTCCAATTATCAAGGAATATTCTTGACTAAATACAGAACAAATTATTTTATTTAGATCAGACAGAAAATCACATTGGGCGTTTTCTTTATTCCTTGTGGGAAAGTACACGCTTCCTAATATTAGCTTTTCGCCTTGACATTTGCCTTTAATGATGACGTATCTTCCCCCTTCGTCAATTAAGGTTTTTTCCACCACAAAAGTAATACCTGGTTTAAACATTACAATAACCCCCCTACTGTGGTTACTCCCGTGGCTAAAAAACATTGAGCCTTCCCAATCACCCTTCCAACTGTATTCAATGTCTTCTGTGCTAAAGGTTTCCTGCAAGAATATCATATTTGCCGACATTTTGCACCACTGAAAAATCTTCTTTCTTTTGACTCTATCTCTCAGTCCTCTGACATTAATTGAGAGTAATTTTAAATTAACCGACATCAAGAACTATGAATCTATACCTGTAACAAAGAACCTTTAGAAATGTACATAGTGGTGACAGTTTCACAGTAAATGGGAAGCTTGATGCATTTCCAACTCTAGGAAAAACAAACACTTTCAAGTTAGATTGCAAATTAAACAAGTACAGGCAGACATCGGAACCGGAAAACATACCACACATACCATCACCCCACCCTTCAACACTATCAACCACATTCATACACATAAGCATAATATATGCTGTCATGTTCGAAACCCCTCCCATCACTTATTCTAAATCATGGCGTGGCAGCCTTTTACACAAAGTATTAATACAGTCTTCTTACTGTGACAAAAAAAAAAAAAAAAACCAACACCGAAAATAAAACAGTAACTCCAGACGATATAACTTGACCTCATAATTAACGGATTCAGATAATGTGTAACTAATGATACTTTAGCCCCAGGCTCAAACGGCTATATATAATATTTTAAAAGAAAAAAAACGTAATAAACGAACGTAATAAATAAACCCCGTGCATACTTTAAGCTTCAACAGCTTGTACCCCACCAAATGGCTTTTGATACCATTATAAACATTACAGTATATAAGGAGTTTCTTTTTTAAGAAAACGAATTAATTAACTTTTGAACTATTCCTCTTCTTTTTTTTTTCTTTTCCTTTCACTGTTAACGACCGGCTTAAGGTAACCGTAAAAGGGCATTATTTATTTTCCCCTTTTAATTTCTCTCAAAACAGAGTCTAGATATAAAATTTATAGTTGATTTAAAGACCTCGCTGGTGTCTAAAACTGGCTGGGGACGAGACTTTTCTAAATAAAAGAACAACGTCCCGCCCACCTGCCGTCATAGACAGTGACCACAAGCAGCCGGTGACGAGATCTAATTATTGCTTCACAAGGCTCTAACGTTAATCCTCCTGCTAAGATTGTAAGATTACATGAATATTTACTATTAAAGGGGGGGGGGGGAGAGCAGAAACAAATCGACAATTATGTTGTATATTTCAGATGCCATTTATCTCGATCAACTGAAGTGTCTAGGACCAGCTGGAGACGAGACTTGTCTCAAAACACGTCCCGCCCTCCTGCCGCCGCAAAGACCATTCAGCCAATCAGCATGTCCGGCGTTGGTGACCACGAGAAGCCGGTGACGAAAAAGAAACAAAAGAAACACTTTCGCCCTCCAGCTCTCGCGGACCAATCATAGCTGAGGAAGCTTCTCACGTGTTCATGGCTATTGATTAGTTGGATTACTTTGCTCACCAAATGGAAAAGGAAAGAGAAATGCGATGTACATGTATGTATTAAGTTACACACACACATACACACATGCACACCAAACCACTCCCCCTCTCCATTTGTAAATATCTTTAAAAGGAACCTGTTCTATAATTTGCGTTGTACAGTGTTCACATTCCTCTAATGACACATTTTAAAGATTAAGTAACAAGCTAGACATCTCATGGAATGCAATAAGGCAAACCTATGCCTACATTAGTACAAATTGGCGGGTACTATTTTCTCTTTACATTCATGAGTTTTGACTGGTGCTTTAAATTGCATGGTACTTCCAACCAGATTACATCTCATGGAATGTCACAAGGCTTACATTCTTGAGTCTTAAAATCTATACCTCCAAGTACGATATGGCGGGGAATTTTTTTCTTCACTTTACATTCCTGAATTTTCGACGTTTGGAGAATTCGTTAATGCAAAAACAAAAGTTCTCACAACAGTTCTTTTCCACAATACACATATCAAGGGATTGAACTTTAATATAATTACAGTTTTTGTAATGCATATTTCCAGCTGGAGTAAATACATCTCTAAACCCACCAAGGTTGCTTAGATTTCCACTCAATGATAGAGACTAAGGGGGAGTAATAACATCTTCCTTCCGTTAACCCTGACTTTCATTCTCAGATCCATACCTCAATTGTTGATGAGGCATTCCTATTCACCCATAGCTTTAAAATGTATACGCAGTTCAAAAGAGACATTTTCATCTTAGGTTCAGATCTTCTTTTCATTATCTGTTACATAATCCATTATAATTACCATTTTCTTTCAACGTTCAATGAACACACTTCTCACAACATCAAGGGAATGTCAACGCCCCTTTCTCAATATCAAAGTGAATTTTCCTTCCCAAACGTAGCCCCAGTAAATTAAAGGCACCACAATATTTTCAACTATGTCAAATATGAATGCGTATTTTTATATATCAAGAAATAAGGAGTATAATCCATCTTCGTAAGGAGTTGATAATCCCTCAAATTGCATGAACTGCTAGACACAGCCTTTTGTCCCTCAAAATGCTGCCCCTGACGTCACTATATGTTATTCATTTATGTGACTGGTGCTTTAAATTACGGTACATGTACTTTCAACCAGATTACATCTCATGGAATGTCACAATGAAGGCTTAAATTCTTGATTCGTAATACGATATGGCGGGAAATGTTTTCACTTTACATTCCTGAATATTTTACCGTTTGGAAAATGTATTTATGCAAAACAAAAGTTCTCACAACAGTTCTTTTCCAAAATGAACATTTCCAGGGATGGTACTTTTAATATAATTACAGTTTTTGTACTGCATACTTCCAGCAGGAGTTAAATACATCTCTAAACACCCCCATGTTGCATATGATTTCCACTCAGTGATGGAGACTAAGGGGAAGTAATGACCTCTTACTTTACCCTGACTTCATTCTCAGATCCATATCTCATTTGTTGATGAGGCATTCCTACTCACCCATAGCTTTAAATTGTATACGCAGTTCAAAAGAGACATTTTCATCTTAGGTTCACAGGTGTGTTCAGATTCTCATTTTCATTATCTGTTACATAATGCATTATAATTACCATTTTCTTTCAACGTTCAATAAACACACTTCTCACAACATCAAGGGAATGTCAACGCCCCTTTCTCAATAGCAAAGTGAATTTTCCTTCCCAATCTTAGCCCCAGTAAATAATGGTACCACAATATTTTCAACGATTTCAAATGTGAATGCGTATGTTTATATGAAAAGAAATAAGGAATATAATAGATTTTTATGAGAAGTTGATATTCCCTCAAATTGAAGTTACCAAACAAACTATATACCGGCAGATATAAAAAACTTGCTTTTCATTTCCTCCTTTTACCCCAGACGGATAATTGACACAAAAATTTCCAAGATAAAAAAAAACTCAGAAAACATGCTAGTCTCAGTTTACCCAGTAAAAACATACTGAGTGCAGAGGAAGGGTCAATACCTTACATGTAAAAAAAAAAAATAGCATATTTGGCAAAAAACCAAAAAAAAAAAAAAAAAAAAAAAAGGAAAGAAGGATTTCCTCTCCCTCTTTTCCTTCATTTCCCTTCACTCGGCTCCTATGTTTGCAAATTCCACCCCACTTTATAAAGCTTCACCTTATGATTTCCCATGAAATTAAAGCATAGCTTGAATAAACAAAAAACACTTCCTTTAAACATGTTAAAAGTCATGGCAATACCTCATCGTTTTTTCTTAGTCACTCGTCTCTTTAATTATCATGCTTATTCTTTTTTTTTCTTTCTTTTCTGGTATACATTTACCTCCATCGTTTCTCATCCAGCGGTGTTACTCTTATCGTTTGTAGTATCTGTTCCCTGCTCCTCCTCTTGGTTATTGACGATCCATACAGTCCTCAACAGCTGGAGTTATGTCCCTTCTTTAAAGATTACCGCTAATGATGTTTGCCTCACCTTGTCCCAATCACATGACTGGATAAAAATCATACACTTGGCTCCTATGTTTGCAAATTCAAGCACACTTTATAGAGCTTCACCTTATGATTTCCCACGAAATTAAAGCAGAGCTTGAATAGCTCATTTTTCCACTCGTTCACGCATCAGCTGTATACGATGATCTGGGAAAACTGGATACCTAACAAACCAGACAAATTGAAATCCGCACTTTCCATGGTTTTGTATACTATCAAACGCAGCACTAACAAATTATTGATTCCATGAAAGACCTACTTTCTCCGAATGTTTTCGGCTTAAATGGTGTTGTAACATTAACACTGCACTTTCATGATGATCCTTTATGATTTTGTCGTTATTCACATTTCCATTAAATCATCAAACTATAACTCCATGGCACCGGTGTCTCCCGCCACCACTGTATCTCCCTTTAAGGCTCCCGCTGTAGCTCCCTCAGTGAAACTCGCTGTGGCTGACACGGTGACTCCCGCTGTAGCTCCCGCCATAGCACTCGATCAATGTCGGGATCTTCGTTAACTGTAGCTTCCTTCTAATAGCCCCTTGCTGGCGTTCGAGGTTCCCTTGCTGGCGTTCCAAATTCCCTTGTTGAATGGTGTAACATTAACACTGCACTTTCATGATGATCCTTTATGATTTTGTCGTTATTCACATTTCCATTAAATCATCAAACTATAACTCCATGGCACCGGTGTCTCCCGCCACCACTGTATCTCCCTTTAAGGCTCCCGCTGTAGCTCCCGCTGTAGCTCCCTCAGTGAAACTCGCTGTGGCTGACACGGTGACTCCCGCTGTAGCTCCCGCCATAGCACTCAATGTCGGGATCTTCGTTAACGGTAGCTTCCTTCTAATAGCCCCTTGCTGGCGTTCGAGGTTCCCTTGCTGGCGTTCGAAATTCCCTTGCATCTCCCGGACAAAGGCTTCTTGCTGATTTGGAGGCATATACACTTTGTCGATAAAAAGTTTTGCGGGATCAGCCCGCGAGAAAAAGGCTAACTTCCCGACTCGTCTCGCGGCTTTCAAAGCAGCAATTTGAGGTTGCCGCGCCTCTCGTACTCTCTTTGGCATATCTTCGGATATATACAAGGTTGTTCCTTTTAAGTTTTTAGCATGTTGCTGCACTAACACTCTATCCGCGTACCTCACGAAACGGGCTTTGATGGCTCTTGGTCTCCCTCTCGCCCCAGCATTCCCGAAAAGGCGATGTACTCGCTGGTATTCTATCTTGTCGGCAAGTTCGACGGGAATCTGAAGCTTTTCAACATGCAGATCCCGAAGGACCTGCTTAACATTCTCATTCTGCACCTCTGGGATTCCAGTATAAATCAAGTTCTCCCTGGCTACATAAGCACTTAACTTGTCAATCTCATCTTGAAGTAGTTTTTCCTTTAAACTTAGCTCCTTCTCTACGCGGTCCACTTTTCCCTTCGCTTCCTGTACTTCTTTGCTTTGAAATTCAGCAGCTTCCTTTAATCCATTTATCGTTACTTCTAAATTTCTCATCCTCTGTCCAAAAGTTTCTTCCAGAAGGTCCAATCTGCTCTCTATTCTATCCCACTGCTCATTAAGAAGTATACGTATGGATGGTATCACGTCGGGGCTGGGCGGCGTTGACTCCCTAGCCCGTTTCGATGTGGCCTTTCCTCTTTGAGAAGTCATGATGGGAGAGGTCCGAGAAAGCACGTCTACTTCCTCACGAACATAATGACAATATCCATATGGCTCCGTTTAGTCTCATTTCACGACGCCCCCTATCGTCAGAGCATGGTCAGCGTCGGCAGCCTAACATGTTAGCCTATGGACGTTTTTTAAAAAAATCGTTAAAAATTCATTTTTTGTTTAAACGAAAAGCACATCCACCCCGACGTACGTTATCACTAGCTCTTTCATTTGAGCCCTCATGTCTCATTGACTTTTGAAAGTTCACCCACCGTAATTTTTCAAAATAGGTTGCAAGCTCGTCATTGCCTATAATACACATGTGAAACAAGTCTAACTTTGGACTCAGTTTACCAAGCGATTTGAAGATTATAGGTCGAGCACACGAAACATAAAACGCATGAATTATCATAGATCACTTCTGCCTATTTCATTTTGTCCATTTCATCCAACCCCCCACCGTAATTTTTCCATTTAGTAAAAGCAAACATTTTGCCGAGTTTAGCAAAAACATGAATATTCATGAACGGTCAGACAATACAGCCTTTTAGTACGTAACGTATAGTGAATGGGAATGTGCGATGATCCGTTCAGGAGGTAGAGGTCAGTGGTTTGTGCTGGCAATGTTCACGCGAGCGAAAATGAGACAATCGGAGCAATATGCTTTGCAGCTCACAAGTCATCTCTTTAAAAAAGAAAAAGCATAATGTCGTTTGGACTTGTGTAACATAGTGTCATACTTGTATAATATTACGGTTTCTAAGGGGCGCAGGCTTTTTGTAACCCCGGCTTAACTCCGCCAGTGATATGTTAAACATATATATAGTCCCTTCTCCTATATTTTGATTCAATAACTCTCTACTCATCATCATACCATAAACTTATGTTTAAATATCACTAAGTTGTTTCTTGTATAATATAACACTGTCATTATGATTTTGGCAATCATATATCATATCAAATTTATTTTGGGAAAAATAATCTAGTGGGTCAATTATTTCCAAATCTCCAAAAGATTAGTCATGTAAAAAAAAAAAAAATCTTCTTCAAAGCTCAAATAGGAAATAAATATATCCATATCACTATGTTTAAAATATATATATTACCAGCATGTTGCATGGCAGGGTCGTCATTTAATTGCCGGCCAATTGTGTGCACCCTAATCTGCCGAGCGAGAAGATCATGTTTTGTTTAATAGTTGAGGCTTTTTATAGTCACGGCACCCTATATTAAAAAATAAATGTTACGGGTCGCCCTTTAGTCCCTTATTCCAAATTCATAACAGAAGATTTAATTTGCATTATTCTGGTAGCCTACTCGCTAATTAAGTGCCAAATACACTGAACACATTTCCCTTAAAATTAGCAAGCAATTAAAAAAATGTCATATTTAGTGAGTGAACAATTTTTTTTTTAGGTCCAGTGGGAGGATAATTATTTGATCATTTTTTTCTATCCTACTTTGGCTTTTGAGTATTTCATGCCACATGATGATGATGGCATATATGAAATGAGTAAAGAACGGCCAATTAAGTTGGGCCTGTAGTATAGGCTACCTAAATGCCCCCGTGTTGGGCAGCCTAATTAGCTTATAATATATAGGCCCTATGTGATTTTGTCGTTGTTGACTGTTGTTGTTGTTGTTGATAACCAAATATTTGTACAGTGCTTAGAAGGGCGAGAGAGAGCCTGAGAGAGAGAGAGAGAGAGAGGGAGAGAGAGAGTGAGAGAGAGAGAGAGAGAGAGAGAGAGAGAGAGAGCCTTAATAAGAGGGGATTATATAGCCCCCCCCCCCCAACCATATCCTCCTTAGTTTTCATAAATAGGTAGGCCTGTACACAGAGGTAATTTCGGGCCTAGGTTATTTCTAAATGTGGAGGGAAAGCTAGTAGTAGTAGTAGTAAGTAGTAATAACACTCCTGGATGAAAACTGCAATATTCATTTTGCAGGATTTTCTTTTAAAATCTCACCCAACAAAGTTGGCAATTCAGTGCCAGTCACTCCCAAGATCTCTAGTGTTTAATAAAGTTACTCGTGTTGACAATGTCTGAAAGATAATATCAGTTTAATAAAAAGAATGAAAAAAAGTCCTAGGAATAAAGTTGTATAACAAAAAATATAATATGATTACAAATATGTAAATACATTAAATCATTATTCTAAAATTCACTATACTAAATCGATAATCGCGTACGAGCCTTAATTTCTTAAAAATGGCAGCGCCCATGAACCTTTTCACAATCTTATGCTACTTCTCCTTCCTGGTCGTCTGTCTCACGGAGGTTTCTTCGAAAATTCTCTCAGAAAATGACAGAATTATAGTTCCTGAACATGAGGAGTGTTATACAGAAGAATGTGGTGTAGAATATAATCCAGTGGAGCCTCTCGTGAAGTGTTCGTTTCTGTGAGTAGTCCCACACATAATTAGTAAGGTGTCTGATCGCGCACTCGACTTTGTGTGCTAAAATCCTTCCCATAGAGATTGCACGCATCCCTATACGTATACGTGCAAAATTGGTCAATGTTTTTATTTCAAAATCGAGATTCAAACCTTTATTGCTTGTGATCCTGAAGGTGATACTCAATAAATGAGGTGTCATATGAAAGAGCAGGTTTATTTTCATATTTCCAAAGGGGCGTCATTTCCAAATTCTAAAAATATCTTGGTCAAAACAGCGATTTAAACATTGCTTCCATTGGCATTGTAGCTCTAAAATCTGCTACTTTTTAGATATGACCCCGAGCGATATAAGTAGTCCCAGTCGTAAGGAATATTGCTGTTTTGCTAAATTTAGCAAAACAAAATAACTCTGCATGTTCGTCTTTTTCGTCGATTGTGACAAAAATTGGTTGAATATTGGCTAGATTTTGGGGGGCTAGAAGAATCTAGATCTAGTCTATATCTTTTGATAGAAACATTGGTGAGTCTTGAAATTTTGAATGTATTATTCTGAGTAAATGTTTTTTTCTTCAATTATCCAACCATATAGTCTAGACCCTACATGTAAATGGTGAAAAACGATCCCAAACATGAAAGGGAAAATTGAATAATCGTTCAGACACCCTAGAGTCTACATTCTACTATCCTGGCTGTGTATTAAAAACTGTTCTATTGATTGTCAACATTTAAAACACCACTGTACAAAACTCAACTGAGTTCACTCATAATCGGTACTTTAGTGACAATTTATGACACCTAAATAGCAGTAAAATACAATCTTTTCAATTTTCCAGGCTTCAAAATGTTCCTGATGATGAGCTAACATGCGATTTATACTACAAAAAAACTGATACCTTTAGTCTTACGAGAGTTCGCGATGTTTGTTCTGCCTATAATTGAAGAAAAGGAAGTATCAAATTGGCAACGTCAAAAAAGATTTTTCTGTGTACATCGCCTGTATCTGCATTTCAGGCACACATAGCTGCATTACTATCCTGGCTGTGTATCAAAAGCTGTGCTATTGATTCTCAACATTTCAAACAACACTGTACCAAACTCAACTGATTTCACTCAAAATCAATACTTTAGTGACAATTGATGACACCTAAATAGCAGTAAAATATAATTTTTTTCACTTTTAACTTAATAGAAAGAATAATTTAAAAATTCAAATTGTAAGTCTACTGTCAAACTTGCCGATCAGCCACATTGGCATGATTGTGTGCATTTATGTATTAGAGTGTATTGACTATTCATGTGTGAAAATTCTGCCTATTAACACGTAGTGCAGTGCTAGAGGTTAATACGCATTAGCTTTGACTCTCTATGCTTTGCTGGAGTGATTTCAGGCAGAACCAAAATCATAATGTATGTGTATATTTATGCATGTGTTTTCCTTTTACTTGATATGTTTCTGCATACAGACCTGATGACTTCATAGAGTGCGATGCACCCGAGGATCTGAAAGGCAACGAGACACTGAGGAGAGAACTAGGCACTGGATGCTCAAAGGTAAGCCCACCAGCCACCACACTTGATATGGCTTACTTAAAATTGTAATCATGGGTAGTTATGGCCACCATATTGAGTTACAGTCAGAGAAAATGCCTCTTATTCCTTCACCATTACAACCACTTCAATCAAATGTTAGTTTTATTTATGGGAACCTATAATCTACAAGCTGAGCTTCTTAACAGGTTCCTCACATTTCACCCTGTATAACCTTCTATTCAATACAATTCATTCCGACGTCTTTTCAATTATGTGAATTCTTTTTTGTGAAATGTGAAACAAATAAACTTGAAACTTGAAACTTGAAACATGAAATTGAGGACAATCTTGCAACTGGAATTCATAACATCCTTGCAGTTAACAGTCAAATGACCCAGTTCCCATTCAGAAACAAAACACAAACAAACAAGCATAGAAAAAAGAAACGAATATTGTTGATTTTTTTTTCAATTAGATTTGAGATTAAATTATGTTTTTAGATTAAATTTCATAAACAAGAAGAAACAAACAAACAAAAGATTAGAAGAAAGTAAGAATGATATTTCCTTGTAGAAAAGAAGACTTGATAATGCAAAGCTAATGAGGACACAATAAAATGTTTGCTTAAGAAAAACCATTGATTTCTTTATTGTTATTCTCCAAATATCACTTGCACTTTTATCACTCCCATTTCTCATTATCTTTCAATTTGTCCGTCTTTCTTTCTTTCTCTCTTTTTCTCTCTCTGTCTCTGTCTCTGCCTCTCTTTCTCTTCTGTTTATAGTACGGCAGAGAAAAATACCAAGATGTGCAGAAATCACCAGTCATCTGCAGAGTTCTCCCAGGCATAGAGTGTCACGGAAATAGGACATTTATTAAAGATAACATTCCTTGTTTAAAGTAAGTATCCTGAGTTTATCCTCAAATAAGGTTTTACTGATTTAGTTCCAATGAATGAAAGTAAAGTACTAAAAGAAATGTTCTTGAAGTTGCACTATAGAATACTCTCATCTTTTTGTTGGTTATTACTGTCCCAAACTATTTGAGCAGTTGGTGATATTCGTTTCATTTTCATTGCAGCAAAATTCTGAAAATGCATCCTGAAAACTCTGGTACTCACTGTGGTCGTTTATATTTGAATGATCACCTGTTGATTATTATAGATTAACCCCCAAAGTTGCAGTGATAATGATATAGCAAATTTATTATAATGAAATTTGCTGTCATAGTTATCTCAACTTGATTCTGAAGCAATGTCCCCATGCTCGGCAATCTCAATCAATCATGTATTGAGTGAGTCTAGGGTACAATTAACAACTAAATTATTCATACCCTTACAATTTATTTTTATTTTAAGTATATGAACAATTCATTTGTCTCGATTTATTTTTCTTTAGAATGTGAAATATTACAGCAGACATCTAACAGTATTCAACAAAGGCCCCAATTCAACCAGTCCATTCTTGAGTTATGACAAATATTAAAACTAGAAGTTTAGAAAGGGTATGAATAATGTAGTTAACTGTATTTTATCCCATGTTACCAACATCAAAGTTCTAAGTGTACCTGGCGATTCTTTCAAATTCATTGAACTACTTGAGCTTCAATTAGACCAAACAAAAAGGAAAATGATACTTGCTGCATATGTTCATTTTGTGTAGTTTTCTTGATTTATTATTAAAGTATGGGACAGCAAATGTCCAGTTATCTTGAACTTGCCCCGTTGTTTACTGAATGAATTAAGTATGAAATTCTTTCTATGTCTTTCAGATTTGAAGGTCAGCATTTCATCAGTACCCTGATCTTTTCCATCTTCCTGGGGTTCTTTGGAGTAGACCGATTCTGCATGGGTCATGTCCCAACAGCGGTTGGCAAACTCCTGACCCTTGGTGGATTAGGGGTTTGGTGGATCGTAGACATCGTTCTGCTTGTAACAGGAGGACTGATGCCGGCTGATGGTAGTAATTGGTGTCCATAGACGATTTATGCAAGAATCAAGTCACGTCCCCACAGCAGTTGGCAGCTTCTGCCCTCGGTGGGTTAGGGGTTTGGTGGATCGTAGACATCGTTCTGCTTGTAACAGGAGGACCGATGCCAGCCGATGGTAGTAATTGGTGTCCATAGACAATTTATGCAAGGATCAAGTCCCAACAGTGGTTGCAGACTACATGTACCTGTACTTGAATTCGGGATAGACTGAAGTTGGATAGATCTTAGACATAGTTCTTCTAGTCAAGGACTGACTGATGTTGGTGGATGGAAGTAACAAGTGTCCATAGACAATTTCTGTAAGAATCAAGTCCCCACAGCAGTTGTAGTTACTTTACTCCATACTGTTGGGTCTTCGTGGATTGTAGATAGTGTTCATACTTTGAGGCCGATGCAAGGTTTAATGGAAATATCATCTGCAGGGAATCCGGAATATAAAGCAAGAGCAAAACAACAAAAATCGACCCTGGGCCTGAGGATTGTACGTTAAAGGTTTATCAAGGATTAGCAAGATTGTCAGAGATCGTGGGCGCCACATGTGACTTTTACCATTGCATTTCGTGACTGGCTAATTATTTACATATTTAAAGGTTGCCAAGTGCCTTGATGAGAATTGACCCTTATTGACGAACTGTTGGTGGACATAACAAGTGCTCCCTCGCCCTTTTGCAGGCAGAAGTTGACTGCATGAATTGTATTTATGTGAGCAGCACGTCACTTGGAAATACTTGTCATGATTATGTGAATTGGAATGGACCTTATAAATGGACCACATTAAGAAGATAGATGCTCGGGAGGCATACACACATTGAGAACTGGGTCAAGTGCCATTTGTCTAACATTTATTTTTAACAAATAAGAATTGTTTGTACTGTTGATGTATTTGTTAATGTAGCAGAGTAAGATATATACTGAAGTAGTGCAATATTGTTTGTCTGTGCAGCGTTGGGATTCGTTGTCAACAGGAAACATGGAAGAATACCCATTACCGATTGGGAAGGAAGGGCAGAGTGTGCCCGTGACTATCATTACACTGCTTGTGATTCTAGCTGGTATGGTCGCTATTATTTATGCAATGTTTAAAACAAAGACCAGAGGTTCAACAGCTAGTGAAGAAGATTAAGGAAAGAACAATTATCTAGGGAACAGAAAACTAGAGATTTCTCTCCTTGTTGAGAGCCAGAAAGGCATTGGCTCTTGTTAATACTTATTCTTGCTCTCAACTTCTCCCTTTTCCTTTCTGTTTGGAAATATAATTTGGTCTCTCAACTTCTAGATGTACTTTAAACAGTATGAATTGGGCTCTTTAAGTCACTACGATATTGGGTGTTGCGACTTAGATGTGTACTGGTACATGTTGGTCATATTTAGAGTTCCTTTACTTCCATTCTAACTACAGGACAGCTTGATGCTGGTGTATTGTAAATGTACATTCTAGGTAACTTTTTGTTTTGAGCTATTTAAATCCCATTCAATTATTTTGTGAAAAGATTGCCTAGGTAAAGTCAAGTACACTGCACAGCAGAAATACATACGTAATTATATGATGATGATTGATGAACTAAGCATTATGATTATTATGATTAGTCACAATACAAATTATTCATGTTTGCTAACTACCGGTAGTGCATAAGTGAATATGCACTGGGTGCAGGTTAAATCACAATCGGATAATGGCAGCAATGCAAGTTATTAAGAAGAAAAAAGATTTCTCTGGAAAAGTATAATAGTAATGATATTTTCACATGCACTGACTGGTAGCTGCTTGTCAAATGAAATATAAGAATTGATTTAAAACTGTTATTTCTATTTTACTGTATGTGTACTATATGCATGTATTTGTCTCATTGTAGCAGAACTAAGCTTATTTCTAAAGGTAGAGAATTCCAGAGTACAGGAGCGCTGGGCCCCCGTTGCACAAAACTTACCATTGATGGTAACTTTGCCATCAATGGTAACTACCATGGAAACCTTGATTTTGATTGGCTGTTGAGCCCTGTTACCATGGTAGTTGCCATTGATGGCAAAGTTACCATCAATGGTATGTTTTATGCAACAGCGGAGACTGAAAAGGTTCTATTCTACAGTGAGTCTGAATTCTGTAGACTATCCCTCTCAATTCATGTTATGTAAATCTTCTCTTTCAAATTGATAGGGAGATGCTGCATGTTACGTTGAATGGATTTGTCACAGATAACTTTAATTTATGTTGGAGTCAAAAAAGCAGGTTTAAATACACCTACTAATTATGTAATAAAGGATATGGAAATAAACACGAGTCCAAATGATATTTGTATAACCTTTATGAAGTTTGAACTGTGTTATCGTTTACACCCATTGTTCAGTTATTGAACATTATGATATTAGTATTGCAAAGCATAGGAGAGAGTGAGTGATCGAGTGTGTGAGAAAGAGGGAGGGAGAGAAAGAGTGAGAGAGAGAAAGATGCTGAGAGAGAGATAAAGAATTTGTATTGTATTGCATTTATTAAAGGTAATACAAAGTTTTGGGAAATTTTGAAAAATGGGTGGATAGTTATTCTTTACAATTTTTATATATTTGAATGCCCCTGTGGATGTATTAAAAACACTAGAATCTTTAGCCCCTAAAACACTTCTGCTTTCGGGAAAAATGTAATATAAAGATTTACCGGTGCTCCCGGTAAATTTTGATAAATTTCAAATAGCTCCTACGGCCGTACAATGGTAGCTGCGCCAATGAAAATCTCAGAATATGTAGTTGTGGTATATAATTTCTGAATGGGAATAGCTAATCGGTCGATTTTAGTCAAGAAACATTGTTTTATAGCTTAATTAATATCTTGACCTTGAGAGGGAGCTATACAACATAAAGTGTTTATTATTTACAATTTCCTAACTTTAGAGTCGATTTCGACCGCGACAACGATCAGTGAATATTGTAGGATCGCATATGCTTCTAATATGTTCATTTGAACCAAATTCACGACCCCATACCAAAACTTTGTATTACCTTTAAGTTACAGTAAAACCTGCATTCAGCTAGAAGCTGATTTTTACCAAGGTTGTGAATAATAATGAAACATTTGAAATGATGCATACAAAGGCATTTGAAAGGAGAGAGAAAGGGGCTGGGGTGAAGGAAAGATGAAGTGAGAGAGGTTTAGATGCACCTTTAATTTTTTAATATGAAATTTCAGGAGTTCAGACGTTATCTTTTTATTTTGACATGTCTGGATGTTTATTTGAGTTGTACCATAATACAGTTATTGAGTAGTCCTATTTTGAATCTATGAACTATTTGAATATAGAAAACGATACTTGATTGTAGTTAAAATTCTGTAATGAAGAGGAAGATACACCCTAACACAAAGGATTTCAAATATATACTAATTTCGGAAGGAGTGTTTGATTGATTCTTTGTGATTTATATACTATTTATCTACTGGTTGGACAAATTTAGATCTCCTCCCTCCTCCCGTAATACATGTATAACCGTTATATTTTGTGACATTTAATATTAATTTTTCATTTGATGGTTTTATATTTTCCTTTCCATACTCTAATTTAAAAAAATCTCTTTTACATTTCAACTCATGACCTCCATTCTTCTCTCCTCTTTCACACATCAATATCATTGCCATTGCCACACCTTATTTCTTCCATTCCATTTCCACCCCTCGTGCTGCCATTTCACATGGTTCTATTGTTAAGTTCTCATGTATATTCAGAACACCTCATGATCACCCTTCCATACTGCCTATTTGTTCTTTCTCTTCCATGGGCTATTCCAATATGTTGTACTATTCAATTTTTATGTTTCTGGTTGGTTCTTTATTTATCATAACATAATGTCATTAATGTTTTTAGCAGTGCAACTCAGGATCTGGTCTTGTCAAGACATCAATTTATATTCGTCTCCTTTAATTAGATTAAGCTGTTTGTTTGAGAGCAAGGGTTCATAAGTTGATTTCAGCAGGAGTTCAGTGTTTGAGAGCAGAGCTTGAGAGTAGCAATTATATACGTTTTTACAACTGTATGAAAACATAAATTTCATTGGCGGTTGTTGAATTTTCTTTTATGATTTGTCTCATTTAATTGAACAACCACTTTGTGACATTAGGAATTAGGAAGGAACACAAACTGGCACTAACTGGACGCAAACCTAGTCAGAAATTCGTGTACCAATGGATTCCCGGAGCTTTGTTGAATTAAAACCAACTTGGAATACTCATGGTCCCTACGACATTCACGTTTGTTTGAATTGTGGTTTTGAAAATGAAGAAAACGGGTGAGTGTTCTGGTAGGTTCAGATGAATGCTGCAGTGCAGTGGTGCCGGTGGGTCTCCTGCCTGCCTAACTCCAGGGAGCTCCGCCTCCGCCGCGCTGCGTTCGGCGGCGGCGGTGTTAATACTGAGTTACTGACTGCCATGATCATGAGTTTGACTGCGGAACCGAATCCAAGATAGCCAGTGACTGATAATGATATATCAAGAATCAAGATGACTTTGTTTCACAATTTTATATATCTAACGGTTCTAAGAAGTAACATTATTTTAAACAGACTACATGTAGTACACTCAGAGTCTACTTCTAAAAAGTGTGTGATTAGGAAAAAGTGTGTGTGATTCATTGGAACCAGCTTAAACCAGAGACTATCGCCCACACTTGAGCCTGTAAAATTCAAAATAGCCCTGACTTAATCCACCCTATCCACACCTGCAGTTAAAACTCTGACGAGTATTTTGGAGGGCCAACCAACCAAGTACCAAGTAAACCCATTGGAATAAATTAATTTAATGTTTACAGAAGAGTCCCATTTTTATTTCACTTCAATTACCGGTAGGTTATTGATATTGTTTTTTTAAATTTTAAAAGAAAGCAGTTTTCTATGCTAACTCTTCAAAATTAAAAATGACATTCATGAGGTTTTCTGTACACATTCCTCTCATCCCATTTCATCTTTAACACTACAGTTCTCAAGAAGAAGAAGAAGAATGTTGCAATTCACCTCAGTCGGTACTTGTCCTCCTCTCCACCTCCGACCAATCAAGCCCAGAGCCATGCATGCTGCGAATCCAATGCAAGCCTGGAGCCGAGGTGGTAGCCATGGCGATCCTGAGCAATGCTCGCCACGCAGAGGTTCACGATAACACCGATGGCTACCTGAGCACATCGAGAGGGCAGAGGGTAGAGACAGAAGGCAAGGAGGGCAACGAGGATAACGACGTCATCTATAAGAAGGAGATCAAGCTGGATAGGTCTCATAGCAGTGTTGAATTAAAGGTTGATACATGTAGTTATGATACCAGGGGGGTGTTTCACAAAGGTCCCAAGTTGAACTTATCTCTAAGTTGGACTCAACAGTTATGGAAAGCAGTTAAAATCTTTGAAAATATTTTGTAAAAGTTATTTTAAAAAGCATAAAATGTTGATTCAAATCATTCATATTTTCTATTATCAAGGAGATTTCATGTTTTTGATGTGGAATTTATGAAAAGTCTAAAATACTTGAATTTTTGCTATTGAATATATTTTATTTTAAGGCTACAAATGGCTCTCCATAATTTTAAGTCCATCTTAGAGTTAAGTTCGACTTAGGATCTTTGTGAAACACCCCCCATATCTTTATTATAAAAGCACTAAAGTAACACTAAAAATCAAGAATGAACATACATGTACATGTACATAACCCAAGATCGAGGCTTAGAGATAAAATGTATAAGTTCCTCAGACAGGGACTACAGATGGAAGTGGCCAGGCCACAAACAGATTATCTTTTATTTAAAATCCTGGATATGTATTTATTCAGCATGGTCCACAAGGAGTTAAATAGCTAACAGCGACATGTGGCACAATCAGCTACAGCTACAGGTTTTTCAAATCCAAACTGTTGTGGATTTTCAAAGCTGAAATAAAACCAACAAGTTATTCATTCACAACAAAAATTATGTATGAAATATTGGTCATGAAGTGTGTTTGAAAATGCTTCATAATATGTTTCAAGTTGCACCAGAGTGGATAATTTGCATTTTCTTTTTGTTTTGTTTAATATGTAATAGTTTATCATTGTATTTTGCTTGTTATAGCGCTTAGAGACTTCAGCGGTGAGCGCTTTATAAGCACTGTTTTTCTTCTTATTATTATTATTATTATTATTATCTAAGAACCTTGGAGCCCCTAAACAAGCAGTGGAGCCTGGTCACAAGGGACTTTGTGCTTTGCCTACATCAGTTTATACTTATTTCCCATTCTAATTTTACAGTTTGATTTTTGTGGATCACCCGATTTATTGCCTCCTTTTTTTCTTCTATTGAACAGTTTGTGTCTTTGGCTGATGAGAACCTCCTCCATCTTCACCACATTCACCTCACATTGAGGAGGAGCAGCAAAATGCCTCTTCTTCAAGGTCGTCATGGTAACGTAAACATGGACCATGTTCGGGGTCTTCTGGCATCCCAGCAGCCCATCTCGGAGGAGGCAGAGAGTCTCATGAACACCATTGAACAGTACCAGAAGGTTGGGCAATATTTATTACTCAGGATTTCTTGGCAGGAATTTGTTAAACCTTTGTTCTTGTCAAAAGGTAGTTTGTAGGTTGAAAAGATGCAGTGACATGGTCATTACATTTGAGGTGGTGGATGAGGAAAAATTGTAAAATTCCTGTAAAGTGAGGAAGTCAAGTAATCTTTTACCCTTGGGAAATGGTCAAATCTTCTTTAAAAGCAAGCAATTGTATAGAAACACCACCTATCAATACAGAATGTATTTCTTGTTTCTTATTGCTTAGCTGCACATAGGGGAGGGGCACGGATTTAACAGTTTACAGTTTGCGTGCATCAGCCCTAAGTTTAAAATAAAAAATGAAAGTTATGAGGTTCCAGAATTATATTTTGGGTGCCAATGTGTCCTTGTCATCTGTTAATGTTGAGCCCTGCATATAGAATGTAAAAAGGAACCTGCACATTAACACCAACTGTGTGTAGCAACTGATTTTCTAATAACCCTTGAGTGGTCTTTATGTTTCGCTGGAAGTAGCTTAGTTTGAATGTAATTTTTCATTGTTTTCCATCCATGCATACAGAACCAATCATCAGTAGTGCAAGATTTTCAGGCTGCTGTGGTGGAATCCGCAGCCAATCAGAAGCCAGCAAGCAGTGCTCTAGGCAGTGATCTAGGCATGATGGGACAGATGGCTAGTCTCCTTTCAGGCTTCTCCCGGAGTGGCAATCAAGGCCAGGTTGCTGCTAGTCCTAATGTAATGCTCAAGGTATGAAGTCAACATATTTCCCCCTACCTCTTGAAAAAGGTTAAATAATTGTCATAGTCTTACTGTATTCAAATGGAAACTGATAGGCCTATCTATAAATACTTGTTTTATCCAACTGAATGAATTTTCGTTTAAATAGTCTGAGTTTCAGTCTCACTGCCAAATAGACTCTATACTGACTGATTATCGAAAATATTTTGGTCGTTAAGTGAAATATAACTTTTTAGTTCGATATATTATCAGGTGTCTTTGTGTTGTCAGGGCTACAAAGGTATTAACTTAGTGGTAGAGAAGTTGTCTATTAACAAGAAGGTCACAGGTTCAAAATCAAATTGATGTTCAAGTGCCCTTTTATAAAGGGATCGTTAACAATGTTAAATCTGGGATGTACGGCCCTACGTTTTATCAGTGTCTGTGATATGGTGTTATATTGAAGCCCTAAAAAAAAAATTTGTTACTAAATGATCAAGAAGTGACTCAAAAGAGTAAAAACCTTTGAGTGACCGGTTTTACCATACTCGTTTTCCCCAATAGTGTTATGAGAACCGTTTGGCAAACGCAAAATTTGATTTTGATTTTTCAATCATAAATATCTTGATAATCAGACGGGCTTGTAAAAGTCATGGGGTTCCTGACTGACCTAAAGGTTTATAATTATCATTGTACCATGAGCTAAATCAAGGATTTTTTTAAAGGATCTAAGACAAAGTTACCGGATACCTTTAAGATGTGAATCCTCATTACCAAGTCCCTTGGATAGGACTAAAAGTTGTATGTTCATTACTCTCATAGTTTCGTAGTTCCAAATTGAGTTTCATTATGTTCTTTAAATCAATAGATAGTACAAACAGAACGATATTACAAAAGAGAAAGAAAGAAAGAAAAGAAATTAGGAATTAAAGATATATAGCAAGGCAGCAAGCAAGCAAACAAGAAAGGAAAAGAAAGAAAGAAATGTCCCGATGCTGAGGATACAGTCGTTCAAGAGAAGCAACTTCAAGGACTGTGGGTGTGACTGGTTTGTTAATTTAGTTTTGTGTACATTTCATATAGATGATGTCATCATTTGGAGGTGTTGGAGGGGATTCCCCTGGTAAAGAAAGCATGTATGGAGCCCTGAAGATGATGTGTACAGATGTAACTAACATGAGGTCACAGGAAGAACAAGATGCCAAGAACAAAGCCAAGCAGGACCTAGAAAATAGGTATGTAAAACCAATTCCACAGTTTATGTTCAAATAGGTTGACGCATGTCACTAAATGTGTTAATGTCGTCTGTTTAATAGTAGGTCCCATATTTTGAATCATCATGTTTGTGTTGGGCTCTGATTCAATTACATGTCACAAATATGTGATTTTATCTGGTGAAGACTGAGCTTCTGCATATTTGGGCTCCAACTCTCAAATTTACTTTATTCTTTTTCAATAAAAGATGGAAATGTCTTCAAGAAGGAAACTTGCAACCATAATTTGTGTAGGTTATATTGACCTTCCTCACTTGAATTAATTTCACAGGATTTGGAATTGTATGAATTAAAACAGGTATTTTTGAATTAATTTGTTATCAAATTAATTATTATGGCTTATCATACAACATGCCTGTAGATAGTCTAGGCACTGATACTTACAGGTTTCCATTTTACTAAGATTTAAACCATCTATTAGAAGTTTAATAAATGAAGTAAGACAGACCGTTAGTTTTTACTTTCTTAGATATGACTTCGACTCAATCTCAGGTTCAACTGAAAAGAATACAAGCCATTGTGCTGTATTTTTTTCTCTGTTTGACATAGCTTTTGTGAAATACATCGCCATCTTTCCTCTTCTCTTTTGCAATATTCTTTCTAGCAACAACAAGGAAGAGAAGACCGATGAACCTGGCGTGTCCCAAAACTCTCTTGAAAAACATCTTGAATCATTCCTTGCCAACATGGAGGCCAAAATGATGTCCAGGTTGGATGCCAAACTGGACACGTTACAAGCGCACTTTGACCTCCGCCTGAAGAAGCTGGAGAACATGCTCACCGAGCTCACGATGCAGACAGTACAGAAGTCAGCAAGCAGTGATCTAGGCAGTGATCTACGCAGTGATCTAGGCATGATGGGACAGATGGCTAGTCTCCTATCAGGCTTCTCCCGGAGTGGAACTCAAGGCCAGGTTGCTGAAGCCAACGTGAATGGCCATGAAGACTGAAGAGACAAAACCTGCTGTCAAGGAGAATGATCAAAGGGCCAATCTCTACAAGTACTTGTAAAGTAGTACTCTTTCATGAGGAGGCAGCGTGGGACAACCGGAGCAGACAAAAATCCCCAAATATTCTCCATGCAGGCTCAGGTTCAGGGGAAAACACTCTGTTCCTCGTACTAGAACGTTAACTGGAGGCCCCATGTGCAGGATAGTCACATCCTGTGCACCTTAAGACACTACACTTCTTGCAAAGAGGGTGTGAACCCTGTGTTTAGTGTCCCTGCATACCAAACTGGTAATCTGTTTACAGATATCTTCGTGGTAGGCTGCATAGCCCTTTGAAGATCAACAGTAGAAGAAGAAAACATGTATGTTAACCAAAGGCTGATTCTGCGACATATGTTCCACTGACGATTGCTGTCCCCCAGTTTCTAACACCACTGTAAAACCAGGGGTGGTGTCCTGAAAATGATATTATCTTTAATGTTCATAATATATGAATTATAACAAAACATTGGTTAATGTCTGCCTGAAGCTGGCTGTGTTTGAGTAAAGTTAAACGAGACATCTGCACATGCAAAAATGATTAGTGTAATTCCGCACAATTTCACTTTCCATTGACAATTTAAAATTTTCTCCTATCATCAAAGATAAGATAGTTTTTATAATACGACGTCAGAAATTTTCAAAAATATATATCGTCACAAAAATTCAATTAATGAAATAAAATGTGGGTCAAATTTTTGTGAAACATTTTTTGGATCATCCAGAAGTTTAAAGCTCAAGCATTTAAACAGTCATCTATGAATGAAGGAAGGAAGAATAAACTTCTAAAATTACTTATTAAGTTTAAGTAAGAGTAGGATGAGGGAAGACTAAGAGCAATCTTATGTCGGGTGTCATTTATCAAATCATTTTGTTATCTTTTAATACCACTTTAACTGCTCCTTAATAATAATAATAATAATCATCTTTTAAAGTCCACTCCAAATTTCATTAAGTTAAACCGAAAATGGAAATTCTTTTTGCCCAATTGATCGTGAGCCTTGCAGCCACTAAGCAGCGCCAGATCGACGTTGCTCTATCTCTTATTGTTGAACATCAAACAAGGTAGCAGCAACTCCCGTCTTTTAATGTCTTTTGGTATGATGCGGTCGGGGTTCGAACCCACGACCTCCCGGTTGTGAGGCGGACGCTCTACTGACTGAGCCAACACCCTGGTACTTAATCAATTAAACCCATAGCAGTTGAGAGCTTCGTATAGTTTAAAACTTTAAAGTTGATGTTCATTGATTTTAAAAACTAACTTAATTTCATTATTGCAAAGTTGAAACTGTGATTCGACAAGGTTATCAAACTTCAATGCTTGGAAACATTTGAGGTGATTATTATTATAAATTATAAAACGCTTAAATACAGCCCCGGCATAGCACCTGAAGAGCTCTCCGAACGCTCCTGAGATGTGTGAGATCACTGTATGGACACGATTTGCACAAGCAGACGATGTCCCATGACATCACACACATTTTCAGTGCCTGTGTTTACATCTTCTCTTGAGTTCTTTCTCTTACTTCACTACCGTCAGGCTAAAATTATAATCTATTGCCTCACTCTAAACCCCGCACACGGTTTTATTTTGATGACAAATGCAGCGATACAAAAATAAAGGAATTTGTCGCTCGTAAACAAAATAAGACGGTATTGAATATTCAGCTGCACACAGCGCGGTATGTTCGGCGTTTCAAGAGGGAACAAATGCCGTCCTGATATCATTCCGGGGGGTTTTCAATTCGAAAGTCTGGTTTCTTTGATCGTTAATTAACACATATCCTTCGTATTTACAAGCAAAAGATTTTAGTTATCGGAATCGGGTCATATCCCCCTTTGAATGGTTTGACATGCCATTACATTTATATACACTAAACTCATTATAATTTGAGAAATAATAGCTTTGCAATTATGTTCATTCTCTATCGGATGTCGTCTGCTTGGGCAGTGTTGGTCCATATAGTGACGTCATTAAAAACATCGTTATTTTTCCGGCGAATCTCTCGCATATCCCAGCTGCTACTGGAGGTGGTTGTATTTGTATTTTTATAAATCACCCGATATGTAGTTGACCTAAAACTTGTACGATGGCTATCTGTTAGCTTACCAGTTTCTAGTGATACATTAGTTGACATATTTGTGATTTTCTTTGAAGTTCACCTTTAAGGAAACCGCTTTTCCTCCTCAAATTGGCCCTAATTATATATATTTTCCACTACAAGTACAAGATAATGAAAACATGAATAGAAATTCCAAAATACACACACACAAACAAAAAAAACTCAAGAAATTGCCAATTTGTACACAAAATAGTGACTATAAATTTCTCTGCATTGCTGATTCAGAGACTTCAATGATTCTGTATTATATTGATCTTAATCATGAACAGCACAATGTAATGACTAAAAAATGGACACAAATTTTCCATTGAATTTTGCACTTTCTACTCATGCTCAATTGCATAACATAGCAGTCTGGATGAAAATTTAAAAAGGAAACGTCCCTAAAAGATAACACTAGTCTGCAATGGGTTAAAAAGAATTACAGCAGTTTGGTCTGTGCAATTTTTTTGTCCATACAAGACTTTTAGATCTTGCCCTATGGCTTTTCATGATTAATTTCATCCGTGACATTAAAACAACTCAGAGAAAATATTCGTTCACTCCAGTGTTACAAAATGAACAATTAATGGAAAGAAAAAATAATACATGTAGTTGAACAGACATCGATATTCTTTGAACCGTTTGATTATAATGTTTTCTTATGCAGTTGCTAATGGCTTGCAAAGTTTGATAACAAAAGATGTGCATTCCATTATTAAACTGCTAAATGTTAATCATTTTCATTTTACTGAAAATATTTGTAGATACCTACATGTATATGGATTACCGGTATCAGAATTATGCGAACGTCTACCACAGACAGAAAATAGTAAAGTGCATGACAGATTAATTTTGTTATACGTACAGCACAGGTAGTTGCATTTGACGCCCGAAATGAAGATAGAAACAAATTCATGATAGCTAACTAGCAATTTATCTGATTAAAAACTGGGTTAGTCATACCAACAAAATATCATACTTGTATTTTCATGAAAAATGATTTTATTTGATGTGAAATCAAATGGAAAGACATATGATTTAGTGGAAACTTTCTTTTGTGTTCACATTATACAGAATATGTCTCAGCATGTCTTTAATATAATTGGATGATTCAACTAAATTGCCGTACAGATCATGTTTTGGTGCAATAATTTTATAGATTTGTAATAAAATATTTGCATTTTATGAATTGACTTGAAGTGGTTTCCTTTCTTTTTCTGATTGTCTCATTTTGATTCCCCCCCCTAGTTTTGTTTGCCTGTGCTACTCACAGAAGGGCAATGTCTACAGGAATGGCACATGACCCATAGCAGTTTCTTGGATAGTGGAAATAGGTAGGCTGAAAGAAATGCCTCAACAGCCCAAAACAAACAAAAATGGCGCCTGGACGGTCACACATGGGCGATTTCGTGAACGAAGAACTTAGTGACCTTAATTGGATGATAGAGACTATGCCTATGAAGTTTGAAAGGAATTGGGAAAGATGAAGAAACCAAGATGGGGCTTGCAAGCACAGCGTGCAAAACGATTGGGATTTGGGTGAATGAAGTAGAACACTTCACGACGCGTGCTGTAGCCCAAATGGCCTTCCATTAAAATTTTAAAAATTACAAATTATTAAGTTACTGCTGCTATTACTATACTACTAGGAAGCAGGAGATCAAGGGAAGGAGAAGAATCATTTAAGTCAGAGGGGGGGGGGGGGGGGGGGGGGGGGGGTTGCACAGTGCCCCCCTTTTTCAACCACCCAAAAAGTGCCTCATTTTACACTTTGAAAAGTGCCCCTATTAATTTGTAAAAGGGCCCCTTCCCCTTTTCAACTCTAATTAGTGCCCCTTTTATTTGGACACGTGCCCCTTTTCCTTTGACAAGTTCCCATTTTCCTTTGCAATAAGTATCCAGTTTTCATTCTCATGAGTGCCCTTTTTAATCTCTAGTAAGTGCCTGTAGTTAGGTACGTGCACCTTATATTTTCACATGTGCCCTTTTTCCTTTCTAAAAAGTGTCCATTTTCCTAATGATAAGTGCCCCATTAAAAAAAGAGCCCCTTCTCCTTCTCATGAGTGCCCCTTCTCTGGTAAATGACCCTTTTCAGGTACGAGAAGTTACTCCTTTTCACTTCAGATAAGTGCCCCCTTCACCTGCGATAAATGCCCCCTCTAAAATCCCAGAGAAAGCTAGAATTGAACATTCTTATGACTTACAACCAGGCGCGTAAGCAGGACGCAGGGGGGGGGGGGGGGGGGGGGGGGGGGGGTTAGGTCACTTTTTTTTGGTCACCCTTTAGCACCCCAAATTCTTTTTTTTAAGGGGGGGGGGGGGTTTCCTCCAAAACACACACATACAAACAATTTGAGGGGGGGGGGGGGGGGTTCGACCCCCAACCCCCCCCCCCCTGAGTCCTGCTTACGCGCCTGGTTGTAAGTCATAAGAATGTTCAATTCTAGCTTTCTCTGCTAAATAATTCGAACAATAGAATCAACCGAGCTGAATCATCAACTGTTAAACAAATTTATCATGAGTCCTGAAAAATAAACGTTTATTTCCCAAGTTAATCATCCAGTACCAAATGACCAAACTCGAGCCAGATGCAATTAAATAGGAGCAAGCTTAAAGACAATTATTTATGTCATATTGTTTATTGTCATGATTGTATTATCTAGTTTTACAAAAAGAAAGCAATTTCAGAACTTTAGAGGGCGGTATTTATATCATGCATAACAATCGGTTTTTTTTTTTTTTTGCTAGGATAAGATCAGCATATACTCTAGGCTCTACTGTAAAAAAAAATTGAGACAAAACAGAAGTTATATGGCAATTTACGGGTTTTAGGAGTCATTATTTAATGAATTTTATAGATTTCTGACGAATTCGACATCGTATTTGAATTTCGAGTATGCAATTATGATGAGAAGTCATCAATACACTGAGAAGAAGATAGAGAGAGAGAGAGAGAAGGGGGGGGGGGGCGCCAGGGAATAAACGTAGAGATAAAGATGGAATCTATTTTGTATGTTTTTTCCTTATTAATTATTACAATATGATTTATGATATAAGGCATATTCAAACAGAAGAGTATATTTATGATAGAGAAAAAGTGACTCGAGCAAGAAAGAGAGAGAGAGGGGAAGAGAGCTTGAGAGGGAGCTAGGAAGGAGGCAGAGGGAGAGGGAGAGGGAGGGAGAGAGAGAGCGAGAGAGAGAGAGAGAGAGAGAGAGATAAGCGCCCCGAAAGATCGAGCGACGTACAATGCAGATGGGGAGGGAAACTTCATAATTATCCTCTATTGAAAAATCATGAATATAATAATCTTGTTTAAAAAGATTCTAAAAAGTTGTTATAGGTCTGGGTTGGCCCATCATACCCCTCTCCCTGCACCCCTGCAAGCCCCCCCCCCCCCCCCCCCCCCCCCCACCGGTGTGCAGAGTTCACGTACTAGAGATATCATAGCGCGTCTAGATGCCGCAACATAACCTACGTTAGCGCTGCATGTGCAGTAGGTATAGGAGTTAAAGCGCGGGGGTTGCAATGTCATGATTAACTGCGCTCTTCATTTCAAAGTACGGTGCATGCACGTGCGACGTGCGTGGGCAAAATTTACATTAGCTAGCTGCGGATTGAGCAAGTGCGTGCGCGGAGACAAAGTCCACCATCTTCGATCTCAGCTTGTTGGACGAGGTCGTCGCTAGGAGGAAGGCGGGGCACCATATATTCGGTACGCATTTTATTTCCTTCCATTCATCCTTTGCAAGCATAGCATGTGTGCATATGAGCGAGAGCTAGAGATAGAGGCGTGTTCATTAAAACTGCATGAGACATTGAAGAATGCCAGGAACTGGAATCAAAGAAAAATGTTTAGTAAACGGGCAGTCAAGCTTTGAAGGCAAAGATCCTCATGACGTATGTATTAAACTAAGCCTTACATGTGTATGGATTGGTAGATTAGATTCTTTTCTCTGCTTACAGCAGCCTAGCTTGGTCATGTGTGACTGACGCCGTAACGCCGGTAGGGCCTAGATATAAGAATGTGTGTAAAATGTGATGGAATGACTGTGATGAATGGGATGGAATGACCTGCCTAGTCTAGAATTATGAAAATAAGGATCGTCTGCATTTTCCCAAACATTTCATATTTTTGATCGGCGCGTTGGGGATGCAAAAAACGTTTTCCGCGATGATTTTCTTGATGTATTTATTTTTACATTGAGTCTGACTTTGTACAGAGACTTTCATATTATGAACGAAATTCCTCGGGAAGACGGACAACCCATTAAAGTAGACGGTGAACTAGGGTTATTTTCTTACGTGGGATCCATTTTTCGCATTGCCAGCGTGCGGTTCGGGAAGCCGAAAGGGCCCGAAACCCGCAGAGCACCGATGAAAGAAAACGTCTGCAAAAATGCAGACGATCCTTATTTTGAGGACGCATCGGTCAGTGTTTATGAAGACGATCCTCGTTTATGCAGACAATCCGCATTCTCGGACCAGCGCCTCTACTGATTATTCAATATCATCATATTTCATCACCTACCGGTAATGGCGGTTGAAAAATCTATTTCATTTATGCGAGAAACTAAACTTCATACTTGCTTTATGCTCTTGCTGTAAGTCAGACGCTGTGTTTATGTTCGGTTCGGCAGAGTTCAGCAATTTTTCACCCGAACTTGGTTCGGTTCGGGGTTGGGTAATATAATAGCAAGCAGCGTTATAGCCATGGCGGTTGGCACTGGGCAGGCCGGCCGGACGTGCCTGACCAGCACGGAAGACTTCTGCCCACTCCCGATGAAAAACACTGCTAGCTGCTTTCGACCAGCACGAATTTCTCATTAAAAAACTGCTCTAAACGTAATTATTTGTGAAGAAAAGTACTACTTACATTCGTATTTCCATCTTGAATCGTGTTTTATTTGCAATTTTAAAAGAATCATGTTTCAATTTGTCAATAAATGATATTTTTTCAAGATTTTCCAAGACGGTTGTTGTCAGTTAGAGTTAGAGTCATGAAAGCTGCCGTCTTGAATAGCGACTCAGGCTCGTCGATAACTGTTTTTTAGGAAAAACATAAAATCCCTATTTTTCCTCAATAAATAAATACCATACTAGATCTATAATATATATTTATTTCATTATTTATATTGTAAAATTTGTCCGATATTGTTACAATTAATTTTTTTGTTTTGTTGTTAATGGGTTTGAGCTGAACTTGTTTTGATCAGCGCCTAGATCACACGCACATGTATTGTTGTTTATGGCTTGCGATCGCGACGTAGCAGAGGTCAGGATTTGGGATTTAAATGGCGCCAGTGAAGTTGCGCCCACCACTGGATAGGCATAAATCACAAAGGCGGAAAATGGGAAAAAAGTAAATATAAAATGAGCAGTCATGACATGAAAATTAGGTACAAGATGACAAGTGTATTAGCTTGCAAAAACGTTTATATTTTTCTGCCGAACATCCGAACCGGCTACAACCAGCCTGCGCCCTCTTTTTGAAACCCAAGTGACATACCGGTACATTATGTATGTACAATGTACATTGTACCTTCAGAACACAAGTCCCAAAATGTGCCCCCTTGGAGGGGGTGACTTCTATGTGTGGGCATGTGTGTGTGTTTATTATATATATATTTTTTTCTTCTTATTTTATTTGCCACATTTAAAAAGCATTCCTTTTCAGGGGACATTTCTTTTGAGATAATCTTCCAAACCGACACAAAACGGACAAGGAACCTCATACTATTTGTCACCTTTATCCCAACTCGACCTTTTCCTTTAATATATAAAATTGTGGGTGCACTCCTTGATGCGAAAATTAACACTGTGTTATGGGTAATGGAGAGACAGAAGCAAAGATAACAGTGGATTGTATGTACACTGTACGTGACCCCTCGGTATTGTTCTAACCTCGGCTTCTGAGGAGTTGGTAGTAAGGTTCACACGACAGAGGGTCTGTTGTAGTTATGGTCGTAGTTATAAACGTTGAGGTTATCTTGTAGTTATAAACGTCAAATTATCTTGTAGTTGGGGTTGTGTGGATGCACTTGTGGTTGCTAAACTTTCGTTAACTTGAAGTTACAAACCATGGTTGATTTTGAGTGATAACTACAAGCAGAGGGGATCCTCACTTGAAGTAATGTGCCATGAGGACGCAATTAACTTTGAGGTTATGCCAGCTTGTAGTTCAAATGAATGCTTATTTCCCCAGCTTGTACCGGTAGTTAACTTTATTTCGGTTCCGTGTGAACCCTCGTCTTTGTTTGTTAGTGGAACATTGTTTGTAAATTTGAGGTTTCGCAAACTTAAGGTTTATAACTACAATGGGACCATGTGAAATTGTGAATATACATGTAGCTAATATAGAGTTCATTGATCGAAAGTTATTACATGAAGGTGAAGTGTGAAAGAAAGGGCACGAGAAGTAAATGGGGGTGGGATTGCTAGCATGGGCGTACTTCCATAGCTTCCCCTGTGCAATCAGGACTGAATATCATGTGCAGAATTTTTTCTGCAGGAGTGAATGCCATCATTATCATTTACTTTTTTTTTGGGGGGGGGGGGGGCTGAAGTTCAAACTTATTAAATTTTTATGCTGCCCCATGCAATGCACCCAGTGCCAAAGCAATGTAATTTTCCACAGCTCAACAAACACGTGTACTTTGTATGTACGTTTTTTCCAGTGTGTGGTTGAGGTAGCTTAGTGTGTTGGTGTGTTCATTATCTGTTTTGAAACGCTTTGAAAAGAAAAGTTCATAGGCCTAATGTCATAAATTGCATTTCATGGGGTACATACATTGTACATCTGCTATGACACATGCAGTCAGCTTCTCTCATAATCATTTTCTTTCTTCAGTCCCCAACCCCCACCGCACCCCCTAAACCTGTCTCCTCCCAACCAGTTTGAAATAAATTAGCCTGTCTTGCCTTGTTTATACACTATTTATTTTGTTTTTAATACTTTAAATATTACCTCTGCTTATCCAATCCTTTATATTTTTTGGAGAAAAAAAATACCAGTACTTCAGAAGTGTGGAATTTAGTCTTCAGTGCTCTTCTCCACCCAGGTGTGAAATAGGTAGGATGCCAATGTCATGGTGGTCGGATAAGCAGGTAAACAGGTGACTGCATGGCTGGATTGCTCCACAAAGGAGCAGAAAATATGCACTGTACAGTACTTTGTGTCTAGAATTGTAATAGAATCCAGTGACCTGGATGATAATTCACTGTATTAAAGCACTTTGATATGTGTTAGGAATGTTTTGTTACTTTAAAAAAAAAATTAGATTAGTGATGCATAACATCATCTAAGAGACAGGGAATCCCCTTACACTGCTGGTCTGACCACCTATCATAGTTGAAACATGAACTGGCTATTGTTCGCAATTGCAAAATATATACTGTACCTCCCCCCAAAAAAAATCAAAACAAAAATAATAATAATAATAATGATAATGCTAATAAAAATAATAAATAAATACAAAAACAAACAAAAAGTTAAGCAAAATAAAAGAATGTTAAGGTTATAGACATGTACATGTAGGAAAAGTATTGTTATTCTTGACAAAACTGTTGACTTGTCCAAGCAAAAGTGCAATGTATGACCTATTGTCCTGCTTTCTTGGGGAGGGGTCTATCTAATAAAAGCCTTTTGTGAAGACTAAAGTCAAGAGACAATGAGAAGTGCTATTCACTTTAGCTGCAGCTTTGAAAATGCTTCTTACTTTTACTCACTTATTCAATAGCAGTGTAAGGCATTTTTCACCAGCCTCCAGCCTGCACATGACTAAGCTGGACCAGGAGCTCCCTCCCTCCCCCTCCCTACCATGGAGTCCCTCACATGGAGTCCATCCTGATCCCATACTTTCTCTCTTTCTTTATCTCTTTCTCTCTTTTCCCTCTTTTCTCACAAGCCTTCCTCTTCCTCTTGTCTTTCTTTTCCCCTCTCCCCTGGATATCCTTTCCCTTCTTACCCTGACTCACTTTCCCCCCTCTCTCCCAACTTCCTTTACTCCCCCTCTCTCTAGGCGTGTCTGCACTATCTCGAGATTGCCAAATATCCAGCTATTTGAACTATCCCGATCGCAAACTATCCAGCTATTTGCGTCTTCATTAGACCGAAGTAGCAAATTAGCTGGATAGTTGGTCGGGATAATATCCCAAGATATCTCGGTCTAGTTTGCAAAATATCCCACTATTTCCCAACTAGCGGGATAGTTTGCGACCGTCTTCATTAGACCGAAGTACGGAGTCAAATATCCCGATCCCATCGTGCACAACGATTTCCGGTTTTCCTCACACAGTATGCGATCTATACACTGACCTCCGCTCAGCGCCGCGCTAGTACAACTAGTAAACACGGAAAACCGCAAACTAGTCCGAGATATCTTGGGATATTATCCCGACCAACTATCCAGCTAATTTGCTACTTCGGTCTAATGAAGACGCAAATAAGCTGGATAGTTTGCGATCGGGATAATTCAAATAGCTGGATATTTGTGCAGACACGCCTTCTCTCCTGTCTCTTTCCTCTCCCTCCTTTTTCATCTCTGATTTTCTCTATAACACAATCTCTCTCTTCCCCCTCTCTATTCCCCTCTCTATTCCCCTCTCTATTCCCCTCTCTATCCCCATTTCTCTATCCCCATTTCTCTGTATTCCCTGTCTCTTTTCTTCCTCCTCGGCTTCCTTCCTTCCCCTCCTTCTTCGTCCCTCCCTCTCTTCTCCCTCCCTTTCCTCTCCCTCTCTCCTCCCTCTCTCCTCCCTCTCTCCTCCCTCTCCTCCCCCTCTCCCTTCCTTCCTCTTATCTTCCTACCCCCTTCTCCCTCCACCCCCTCCTCTCTCTCCCTCTTTCCCTCCCTCCTCCTTCCTCCTCCTTTCCCTACCTCATTTCTCCCTCCTCTCTTCCCTTCTTTTTCCTCTCCCTCCTTATTTTTCTTCCTCCTCTCTCTTTATATAATTCCTGTCTGTCTTGTTCTTAACCCCTCTCTGATGTTAGAGTCTTACAACTGAGTAACTAATAAGTGTGTACATGTACATAACAACAAAACAAACAGACTGAAATCCTCTTTCATTGTGCTTCTATTTGGCAACGACCACAGTAGGTTGATTATTAGGTAACCACGCATTCTCTGTAATGCTAATTCAGTTGAAGAGGGGGAAATACCTTCTTAGATGTACATGTACATGTACAGAATCTGATGTAATTAACAATGTAAAATGTCTTGTACATTTCCACAGTTCAGATGTATTGAAATATATACATACACAAATTTTGCAAGTACAATTAGATCAAATTCTCTACTAGCTCGTTTAAAACAGAATGGCTTCTACAACTGCATTGATGTTTATCAGTGCAGTTCAAATGTAAATATTAATGATCAACTGGTACCACTATTAACACACAGGGGTCATACAGAAAGCGTCACTCACGTCTCAACAAGGTGTATACATATATGGTCATTTTCACGGTAAAGGGTGTAACTTTGAAATTTGGACATTTTTTTCTCTAGTGATCTCATAAAGCTACAGAATTCAAAGATATTTTGGCATATGAGTAACCTACTTGGGTGCTACCTTGGGTAGCATAAACTTCTTCAGGGATTACTTCGTTAAATTTTGGCAGGCACATAAGTACCCTAAATGTGACCCTTTTGATGTACACAAAATACATAGACATTTTTGTAAAGCCCTGCATTTTTTTCAGGAACAGCGAGGATTGTTTTTGTTATGCAGAATGTGAAGTTAGATGTTCAATAAAAAGTGCCAAAGAAGTTGTAACTGTAACTGCTCCTCTATTTTTGAGAACAGAGAGTTGTTATTTGTCGTTTCGGAGACTTCATTTTCCGTTAACAACAGTTAACAAACTTCATAGCAAGAGCTCTGGTTTGAAAAGTGCTTTCTACCATTTCATTTGTTCTTGATATAACACTTGATATCTATACTTCCAACTAATGACAAAATTTGTCTGATCATGTTGCTTGTAAGAATTTTTTAAAAGCTTGACTGAGTCGCGCCATTTTTCCGTTAGCTGAATTGAAGCCTCCGAAACAAACTATTCAGACAGCTTGTACAAATATGAATATAGGAACTTATCCAATCATTATATCAAAATGTAGCATTAGGACCCCTAAATCACTTGTCAAAAAATAGCTGAGATATTCCCCACTGTTAAAAAATAACAGACAAAACAAACTTTCCGTTAGCACTTGAAGCCTCCGAAACACTTGAAGCCTCCGAAACAGCAAAAAGATTATTTTTCATTTTTTAAATACCAAGACCGATGTGTTTCATGTTAAATCTGCATGGCAATCATAGGTTAGGATGTGCAGGCTCCCTTGAAGTTGAAAGTAAATAGATATCCAGTTAATTTTTTTCAAGACTTACTAATAACCAAAAAAACTTGTTTCGGAGGCTTCAAACTGTAGTTAACACCATATTTTTGGCTATTGGGGTTTTATAGATAGGGGATTGTTTACAGTTTTCCTATTGAATGTTTGGTTTTGGTCTATTAAAGGACAGGAATGTGTTAGATGTTATTGGCTTTTTATATTTTTAATGATTTACAAATAGTCAGTATTTCAGAAAGAAATTTTACACCAGTACTAGGAGTATTCACCTGTTTCAAACCTTGATAATGTAAGAATCATTCACCAAATAATAAAAAAGTTTATTCATATAAATCTTCCAAGCTTTATGAATATTTTAATATAAAAAGTATTAAAATGAATCACTATATTTTCCCAAATTATAAGACATCCATAATATTTATCCAATTTGTTTCGGAGGCTTCATTTAGTGTTAACAACATGTATCATGGTCTTTGCCAACCCCTTAGGATCAAATGGCATAGGCCATGCCATCCAAAGACCATTTGTAACAGTAGGAGAGAAATTTGGTGGGCAAAGAACCCTCTAGAAATGTTAGGGAAGCAGTGTGTACAACCCCTTTTAAGACAATGGAATAATAATAATAATATTTGGTTCTTGTGTAGCACATATTGAACGTCTCTATGCACTTCCAAATTTGGAAATTATTACCCCGGCTTTAGCATGGCTTCCATTACGGCGCTTAAGCATTTCAAGGAATTAATTCCTGCCAGGTACCCAATTTACCTCACCTGGGTCGAGTGTGGCAAATGTAGATTAGTGTCTTGCCAAAGGACATTAGTGCCGCGGCAGGACTCGAACTGCGGACCTTGTCCACGGCAATAGACCATGAAGATCATGAAGATATTGACAAGGTTACAGCAACATGTGCTAGCAACATCTGATACTAGATAGCATCTCTTCCAGACAGGCATGAACACTACAGACAGTTCTCTCATTTCCTTACTGTTATCCACAATAATATAGAGGTAAGAACTGTATATTTTGTCCTTAAATTACTTAACTTGTACTTTTTTTTTTATGGGTCATTGTAATGGAACTGATATGTGAAAGTTTTTGAAGTTTAGATTTGTCACTAAAAATATAGTAAGGCCTCGTTACGATCTGTATTGTACATTGTACATGTACCTTTATCATACTCAATGTTTGTGGTTTTAAAGGTCGGTGACATCCAAATATAGTTTGATTCCTGTTGATGTGCAGCCTAGAAAAATGCTCCAAATCTCATTCATCTTGTGACATCATCTGTAAATCATTAGTGAGCTAACAAGAGACAGTGGTATGTATAATAGCTTAACCAGAGCTGATCACCTGTTTACAATAGACCATATAATACCAACATATGAGTTGCTATGTCAGAAGTGGTGTAGCATCACCAGGAAAAGAAAGGTAACGTGGAGGTATTTGTGAGCATGTGCTGAGGTGGAGAAAGTTACATAACAATTTCTCTTGTTAGCTCACTAATGATTAACAGATAGATGAATGAAATCTGGAGCATTTATTTAGGGTGGAGCTTAGCAGGTCTGAGAAAATTATTGTAAAATATTTAAAAATCTATGAAATATATTTATAACAAATTATGAGTTGTATGCAGCCCTGCACATAAACATGAATCAACTTATATTTGGATGTCACCTGACCTTTAAGGTTTGCCTCAGTACCAAATGTTTAAATTAGACTCCTGATATACATGTGTGTACATAAACAGGTCTATGGCTATGCACAATGGTAAACCAGTAATAAGGAATGAAATCCTTGTACAAATTACAATTTTGAACAGGTTATTCCTGCAAATCATGGTCAAAACAGATAAAAACAAGTATGTCATTAATTAGTACTTAAAGGTTTGTGTAATGTACACATTAAGCATCCTTAGTGATGGTGCCCGTATAGACTACTAAACTAATTCTTAAACACATGGATAAATAATAAATTATCATGTAATGCACAAACAAAATGATTGTTTTTTAGTGTCCAAGCTCAGATATATGTATTAACATTGTTCTGTGCAGTACTAACTGCTAATTTCCTATTTTCTTCTCCAATTGCAGGATCAATGTGAGCGATTATGTGGCCATATATTTTGATGCACCTTCATCTAGCAGCAGGACTACAAATGGGTGGTTTTCATGGCTCTCGTAAGTATTACCCATGTTAGATCATGGATTATTAAAAAAACATAATTAACATGATCAACTTTCTTTATTTGAGAAATACATAGACAATAAGATCTTTCTAAAATATATATGAGCAGATGTTGTGGTACTGAACAAAGTTAACAGGGTGAATGAAATCAAATAAGGGACTGTGAGATATTTCAAGGAAGTGAAATGGATTCTGAAAGCTGTTTTTCTGTGTTTTAATGAAAGTTTGTATTTGCTATATATTCTTATTTTGCTACTAGGTAAAAGCTGTGATTGATGACAATGTCAAAGTCAAATTCATGCGCAGGAACAGCAATGGTCTGTATGAATTTACAGAGGACTGTGAAGCCCATCAGCCTAAAAAAGATGTACATGTAATACAGAAGATGACTCTACCAACCAGGACCCCTACCCCAGCCGGCAGAGCTTACCTTTATAATTTTTAAGAAGGAGAACTGGACATGTTGGCAGATAAATTTCTTTGAAATAAGAAGTAGAACACAATTGTGTTCCAGGACAAAAACCTGTAAATACTTACTATGCTATTGGTTTCAAAAATATGAATGTCAGTGTAAATGTTATAACACATAACAAACAAGTTTGTGGAAGCCACTGTGCGGAAATTTAATTCTTTGCACTAAGAATAAATGATAACAAAGACGCAAGTGAAGGGTAATGATACATTGCTATGAATTAACATAAATGGTTTCTATGTGAACAATTATTTTAAGTAGTTTTAGTACTTTACTTTCAGTTCAACATTTTATCGAATCTTCAAAAGTAAGGTTAAATTTCGCTTTGTATATTGCCTTTGTAGTTGACAATATAGTGTGTTAACATGTTTGAAGCCTCCGAAACACTACTTTGAACTGATCCTATACATGTACATGTATATGTTTCCTGAATGTTTCAACTTTGATATGAGAAAAGTGATTTCCTTGGAAATTACATACTTGACAATATATTTCCCTGAGTATCAGCACAGATTTGAAATCCTCATGGATGCTATTAAGTGACTTTGCAATGTTTGCGTACTGAACAAAAAACTCATCGTATTAAGTAAAGATAATTTGTAACATACATGTACCGTACTTTATATTAACAAGTATTTTTACTCTGTAAACAAATGTTTTAGGTGTTACAGTATATTAGTAATTTAACATATCATTAACAGTTTAAGTTCAATTTTTCTTAATATGTTACCTAAGTAATGGACAACATTTTATGTTAACATGATTGAAGCCTCCGAAACAGGCATTTTGTTAACCTGAAGCCTCCGAAACACACACATGAGAAATTTTCAACTTCCTCATTTGAAATGCGATTTCTTTGGAATTTGCATGGTAATTAGCCTTCACTGAATGGTATTTGTATAATAATTTGTATTTTGCTCCCCCTCTTGGAAGATAGGTAAATTTGAAAAATTAAATGTCAAAGTCATATTTTATCTTGAATTTGACAAACGCATTGATTTTTTTTAAAGACCAAATAAGTTTGACCAAAAAAGCTTTATAAGCCTTTAAGTACATTAGAATAGCAAATGAAAAATTGCAATTGAATTATGTTTGGAGAACAAATGTTGTCATTTAAGTTGATAGAATTAAAATGGCGTTTTTGTTCAAATTTATCATATTTGTCACAGTTGTTCATTATTTTTCCAGGTTTCTCATGTAGTTTAAGCTCCAGAACCAAAAAGAATCCATAATTTAGACTCTTATAGTACTAATTTTAGTAGAAATGATTATGAAAACATATTTTGAAATTTTGACCCTGTTTGAGAAAAGTTACACCCTTTACTGTGAAAATGACCATATCTTTAACATGCAAGATCTTAGAGGATCCAACTTCCAAGTCAAAATGGTACTTGCCTTGGTAAATATTTTCAAGAAAAGGTTCTGGTAAAGTGAAAACAAGTTGTAGCCCCTTTCTTTATATTAATAGGGATGGATATCATAGGAAAAATTATGTCAAAGTTATTCATTTATCCATTTATTTATATACTATTTCATTTTATTCATAAATCAATTTATGAATGAAATGGAAAAAAAATGTAGTAAATAAATATATTAATTAGTAAATATATGTATAAATAAATAAATACATACATACATAGATATGATTATTTATTCATTATTTCATATTATTGTGGGGAGGGGGGGGGGTGGCATTGGGGCTGATCTCTCTCAGATGTTCTGCCAAGGCAAGTACACACACCAGATCCTTCTTACATGTACATGTAAATGACTCATGACGATCAAATAAGGATGCAAAAACCAGACAAAATCCAGTAATGGAACTGTTATCTATAAACGATAACATTATATTTGCAATGCATGAGTTCTTGTATTAGTTGTTCAGTGCAAATTCAACCAGTTCACAGAAAAATACATGTATGCACACTGGGATAATAACGTCATCGTGATGTAAATGCTGGACTCTGTCCCCTTTTGAATGTTTACTGTGGCAATTGCCTTGATATCATCAATCTTCAGTGAATTGAATCATAGACAAAAATAACTGGATGAAGGGAACGGAGAGGGAAAATTCTGTGGGTTGCAGAATTTGTGGATTTTTATGTATAAGCAATACAAATATCCATTAACATACTGTACATGTACATGTGTACGTCTACAGTACGACATGTCTGTATTAGGGCTCCTACGGGTAGTCGAATACTCGAGTACTCGCACTGTTGACAACTACTCGAGTACGATTTCTCGTACTCGAATATTCGGCCGCAAAAAAAAAAAAATCCCAGTCACCTGGCACTGTCCAGGCCGACGCTTACCCGTGCCAGGGAGAGCGCCGACCGCCGGCATGGGACCGTCTGTAAAAATGTTTCCCAGCTCAATCACTGTCAAACTCACCACTCAGAAACTGGGACCAAATGTCCGGATTTCTGTTTAGACTCAGAGGAAAACGGATTATTCTGCCATCTTTGGTTTTTAAAACAGCATTGTTTACTGTTATTATTATTAAATTGCGTGAGTTTTGGGAGACGGACATGGGATACTGCTCCAGTGATATGGTGGTGGCAAACCCCCCCCCCCCCCAAAAAAAAAAAAAAAAAAAAAAAAAAAAAAAAAACATGGCGTCCAAATATTCGAGTATTCGCTTGTAAGCCTGGGAGTGTACTCGGGTACCTCATTACACGGTTGTGCACAGCCTTAATCAAGATGGAATCAATTTGTACCCAAATTGTACATGTACATCATTTTAATACTTCAATGACTAGCATAGGTTTGATGGATAGAATTGATACTGATTCATCAAGTCTTATTCCAGTAGCTGATGGTATCAAGCTTGATAAGTTTAAACTTTTATCTGAACAGGAAGTAGGGAAACTTGTGATGAAGCTCAGCAAGAAGTCTTGCTCTGCTGATCCGATTCCAACAAAGATTCTCTTGCAATATATTGATGTTATACTACCTGTGTTCACATCCGTGATCAATGTCTCCTTGTCTACGGGCCACTTTCCTAAAGAATGGAAAGTCGCACTTGTTTCACCATTGTTGAAAAAACCAGGGCTTGATGTTGAATTTGGTAATCTTAGACCCATAAGTAACCTACAATACATTTCTAAATTGGTAGAAGGTGCAGCCACACAACAGATTTTACAGTTTCTTAACAGTAATTCACTCCTTCCATCCAATCAGTCTGCATATAGACAGTTTCATAGTACCGAAACGGCACTACTCAGGATCAAGAGTGATATTCTGATTGCAATGGACAGACAGAAAATCACTCTCCTGTTATTACTTGACTTGAGTAGTGCCTTTGACACTATTGAACATTCCAGATTACTAGATATTTTGAAGATATGTTGCGGTATCGACGGTGTTGCTCTCGGCTGGATCGAGTCATACTTGTCTGATCGACATCAAAAAGTTAAAATTGATGGCATTGTCTCTGACTCTTTCCAGGTGCCCTTTGGTGTGCCACAGGGCTCTCGGCTCGGCCCTTTGCTTTTTATGTTATACACGAGTAATCTAATCAAGAACACTCAGGATAATTTTCCTGAAGTCTCCTGTCACTGTTATGCAGACGACACACAATTATTTTTATCCTTTAGACCATCCACTAGTACTCAAGATGCAAGTGTTTCAATGTTGGAAAAATGTGTTAATTTTATTCAAAGATGGATGCTTAACAATAACCTTAAGCTAAACGATAGTAAGAGTGAATTTTTGGTTATAGGAACTCCACAACAAATCTCAAAAACAAGCATTGACGGTGTAAGAGTTGGATCCTCCAATGTGATACCCTCTGTTACAGCAAGGAATTTAGGAGTATACTTTGATACTAATTTAACCATGGAAACACATGTTAAAAATATATGCAAATCTACGGCAGACTACGCCATACTTACCTATACCATTAATGCTATTCCCTTACTTTACCCGCTATTTACCGGCAAAGGTTTTCTCCTTAGAGAAAAACACAAAAAAGAGTCTGTAAACACAGACTAAGTCTTTTGTGACGTCATACTCCGTCGGAGTCACTGCAGGAAACCCCGACCGTCAGTAGTATATAAGGCCCCGCGCCAATAACACTTCCTCTTTCCTTTGCCGGCGCCTGTTGAAAGTACAACCCAATGTAATCAGGCGCGCTCGCAATCTTTTCACCGGCTCTTCAAGACTTCAACTCTTCACAAATAAAAACGATGTCAACAAACACCGCTAAGGATGGGTCCGTGACGGACATCCCAGCGAATGAAAAGGGGAACAAAACCCCATCAAAATCGAAAAAGACAATTTCGAAAACCAAGAAACCAACAGACAAGTCGAACCCCAAAAACGCGGGTGCTACCCCGGGGGTATCCAAGACTTTATCCCATGAGCCGATCTCTGATCGGGGGAAACAAAACCCTCCTCCCACGAAAGAAAAACCACCACGGAGGACGGAGGTAACTACACGAAAATCTAACCCCAAAAACGCGGGTGCTACCCCGGGGGTATCGAAGATTACATCCCATGAGCCGATCTCTGATCGGGGGAAACCAAACAACCCTCCCACGAAAGAAAATGAAATGAGCAGTGGACTACCACTGGGGACGGAGGTTATGAGCCCCAGCAGTGGGGACGAGGTTGTCACTCCAATTCAACCAAACTTTCTTCCGGTAAACGTGATAACGGAGGGAGAATTACATGAGCAATCCGTCGATATATCCGAAAGAAATACACAAACAGGATTGCCCAAACAACCAACCATGTCCATGGATCCATCTGCAGCCGCGAACTGGTTTTTTTTTCAGACTCTTCAGGCGGCTTTTCAGTCCGGAAATCAACCCATTGTTGGGAATTTCTCGGTACCAAAATCAGGACCCACCGCACCGGCGACGGCAACCCAGCCCGACGGGCCGGGCGATTCTTCACACGACGACCCACCGGTATCCGCCGGGGACTCAGCCGGGCGTTCGCGGCCAAGACAACGAGAGGGAATCTCACGTCGCAGTCGGGAGGCTAGCCCTACCCCTCCTCGTTCTTTTCGACCTGGCTTAGCACGATATGCCGCCTCTATTCAACTCGATGATGAGTCTAACTCTGAACTTAGTCATCATCGACCTATGGCTGGTTCCAGGAAGAGAAAATGGACGGACTCTGCCTCTTCCTCGACACTCTCTGACATGGATTATACTGGCATTAGCAGAAAGCGAACTACCTTTTCTGTTCCAGACAATGACATTGCCAGTGACTCTGCCTCTCTGTTGGGTGAAAGTGTTCATGAATTCCCCACCAAGGACGCAGATGATGTTAATATCAAGCCGCTTCAACCAGCGGAAATTATCACTAAATACTGCCCCCAGCTGAAGGCAGAACAAGCAGAACAACAGCAAAATGTTCCTAAACCAATTTTCTGTTTGGACTCTCATCTAAGTGGTGACAAACAAGCATCATCGTGTGCCATTAAGCTTGATGCTCCCTTCATATCGTGCGTGAACAGCCTGAGTGATAGAGGGACCAGACTGAAACCCCTGCGGAAGGAGGTAAGTCGCAAGTTTCCCTTCGGGGAAACTGAATATAAGGCCTTTTTCAAGGCCCCGTCCGTACCAGACGCTGCTACCCGAGTGGGGGACGCCAGGGCAAAAAGATCAACGTCGAGACATAACCCCCTCCGCTCCCCCAAATTTAACATGATGGAATCACAGTTACACGCGGTTGACTCAGCAGCTCGGGGCTCAATGAGGCTCGCTGCCTATCAAACTTATTTACTCACTGCCCAACGTGAGGCAGACAAGCTCAATATCTCACCTGAAGATCGTAAGCTTATCTCAGACCTGCTACTGCAGATTGCAGAACTCCAATTTGAACAGGCGACTAGAACAAGCATCCTCGTTACTCGCCTTCGGAGATCGCTTGTCCTTGAACATCTCCAAATAGAGAAAAATGCTGCAGCTCTCCTCCAAAAACTCCCTGTGAAAGGTGAAGATCTCTTCGGAGGAAAGTTTCAGGAGATCCTGGAATCCTCAATCACTGCATCAAATACAGCAGACAAGACGGTGTACAAGTTATCTGCCCCATCGAGCTCAACCTATCGACACTCACACAACGATAGAGACCACACTCCCAGATACCGGGAGCCATCCACCCAGGGCCAGTCACCCCGATTTTCAGCTGAGAGCAAAACGCCACAAAAGAAATGGGGAGACAACAAGCCCTTTCGAGGACAATCATCCTTTCGAGGACAATCGAAATTTCAGCAAAAATTCAAGCGCCACCCCGGCCGGGGGGGGTCAACAATTCTGACTATCTGGCACGACCGTTGCGGGTCCCCCAATATCCCCTACCAGTAGGGGGGAGATTAAAAAACTTTCATACAAAATTGGCGACAGATCACCACCGACAAGTTTGTGCTCAGAACGATCCACCAAGGTTATACCATTCAGATAGACCCAGTATACCAAAAATCTGGAAAATACAGAATGATCCTCAACCTAAAGAGACTAAATCACTTTGTTCCAAATCAACAGTTCAAGATGGAAAGTCTCTCCAAAATCTTGCCTCTCATCCAATGCAACGAGTGGGCAGCAACTATAGACCTGTCGGATGCCTACCTACACGTCCCTGTAGCCCCCTGGTCACAGAATCTGCTCGGCTTCGCGATAGGGGAAAGAACATGTGTCTATCAAGCCCTCCCGTTCGGACTTCGCTCATCCCCTCGCATTTTCACTCTCATAGTAAGAGCAGTCGCAGCCGCACTACGAGAGAGAGGGATAAAAATATTCTGCTATCTCGACGACTGGCTGATTCTAGGCCTCTCACAACAGTCACTAAACAGACAGGTTCAGACCACAATCGATCTCGTCACCAGTCTGGGGTTTATCATAAACAGAGAGAAATCAAAACTAACCCCAACCCGGAACCCGGAATTTCTGGGGGCATCCATAGATATCCAAAGTCAAAAAGCAACGCCAACACCTCACAGAATCCTAAAGGTGCAAGAGACGGCTTCCAACCTACTCCATGCCCCAAAGTCCTCGGTCAAATACTGGCAGGTCTTCTTGGGTTTACTGGCAAGCCTAGTGGATGTGGTACCTCAATGCAGACAACACATGAGAATTCTCCAAATCCACCTACAAAAATACCTATGCCCAACGTCACAGGCAAACAAGACAATGGTTCCCAACAATTCCAGGACTCGAGCAGCAATTCAGTGGTGGTTGCATCTCCCCAATCTAACAGCAGGGAAACCTTTTCAAGTCCCCCCTCCAACCCTCACGATCCTAACAGATGCATCGAAACAAGGTTGGGGAGCAGTGCTAGATCTCGACCAAACCGGGGGGGCATGGAACCCTCTGGAAAGAAATTGGCACATCAACAAATTGGAAATGGTAGCTGTCCAACGGGCCCTCCTACATTTTCAGACAGAGATCGAGGGGAAGTCAATCCTCATAAAGTCAGACAACAAGACTGTAGTGGCTTTTATCAACCATCAGGGGGGAACCAGATCAAGAACCCTGTGCTTCCTAACATTGGAAATCCTTCAGTGGTGCATCAACCAGGCAATCTACATCCGGGCATCGTACATACCGGGCAAGGACAACTACATTGCCGATTTCATATCACGGGGGAGATATCTACCGACGGAATGGATGCTCCACCCCGTGATAACGAGACACATCTTCAATCGATTTGGCCAGCCGTCTGTCGACCTATTTGCTTCGGAACTGAACAGACAATTACAAACATATTGCACAAAACACAGGGACCCCAAGGCCCTGGCAACAGATGCGTTCTCGATCCCGTGGAACAACGTTCTCAGCTACGCTTTTCCTCCCTTTGCAATCATCACAAGGGTACTGACCAAAGTCCGGGAGGAGAATGCCACCACCCTCCTAATCGCCCCGTGGTGGCCCCGTCGACCATGGTTTCCAACTCTGGTGAACCTTCTGAACGATTACCCAGTAATCCTACCAGACAGAAAGGACATACTGAGACAACCGGGGACAAAACAGTACTACCCGAATCCTTCGAGACTGAAACTAACTCTCTGGCCAATTACAGGGCAACAGCACTTGCGGCGGGACTTTCTGAAAGGGCTGCCGATCTTACAGCACAGTGCCTCCGAGAGTCAACTAGATCCGCCTATGATTCAAGACTTCTGCACTACATCAGATGGTGCCGGGAATCAGAGATTGATCCACCCAAAGTATCTTTAGGTGAGCTAGCTGAATTCCTTATCTCTCTTTATGACAAGGGTTTTTCACTTAACACTATTCGTGGCTATAGGTCAGCCATAGCTGTTATTCACAAAGGGTTTTCGAACGGCGAATCTGTATCCTCATCTATCATGCTGACAAGGTTAATGAAATCATTTTTTCTTACTAGACCCAGTAAGAAGACGTTATCTCCTGCCTGGAGTCTCCCCAAGGTACTCCAAACTCTTAGTAGGGCCCCATATGAGCCCCTACACAAAGCTTCTCTTAAAGACCTTACGATCAAGACAGTTTTTCTCCTGACAACAGCTTCTGGTCAACGTCGCAGTTCTGTCCATGCACTTACCACCAGCTCAGGTCACATACGCTGGGAGAAGAACAAAGTAAGGCTCCTCCCACATGCACGCTTCTTAGCCAAAAACCAACGTGAGTCATCCCAGCCCCTGGAGATTGTTCTTCCTTCTATACAGTCCCTCTCCTCCATCGCTGAAGATAAACTGTGGTGTCCAGTTAGAGCTCTAAAGTGGTACATAAACAGGACACAGAACTTACGGTCATCAGAGCAACTTTTCGTTAGTTGTCTACCACCACATAAAGCTGTCTCTCGTGATACCATCTCTCGTTGGATTGTGTCGGCTATCAAATCAGCGGGCCAGGTTGCCCTCCTTTCTGACAGAATTCGAGCACATGACACAAGGGGCCTTGCTGCCTCATGGGCCCTCTTCAACGGTGCCTCCATGGAGGACATACTCAACGCTGCATACTGGTCAAGTTCAAACACCTTTACGGCATGCTACCTGTCCGATGTACTTCAGACTGAGACTGAGTTTGCAAGGGCAGTGCTGTCTTGCTCAAGATCTTAAACTGGGTGAGGAATTCACACGATGACTTATTTATGTTTTGGTCCATCATCTATCTGTGTTCCCTCCTCCCATAGTTAACATGTGGTAATCTAGCATTAATGGTATAGGTAAGTATGGCGTAGTCTGCCGTAGATTTGTATTTTCAGTAGTGAAAATCATATCTACTAAGTAGCCATACTTACCTATACCAAACCCGCCCTCCTTCCCCTTGAGTTAGATGATGGCGTAACAGGCGCCTTGGAAAGAGGAAGTGTTATTGGCGCGGGGCCTTATATACTACTGACGGTCGGGGTTTCCTGCAGTGACTCCGACGGAGTATGACGTCACAAAAGACCTAGTCTGTGTTTACAGACTCTTTTTTGTGTTTTTCTCTAAGGAGAAAACCTTTGCCGGTAAATAGCGGGTAAAGTAAGGGAATAGCATTAATGGTATAGGTAAGTATGGCTACTTAGTAGATATGATTTTCACTACTGAAAATACAAATCAACATACTATCTTCTGTACAATCTCAGACGTATCCGCAAATATTTTGATCAAGAAAGTATGAAATTGGTTGTACATGCTCTTATCACAAGTAAGCTTGATTATTGTAACGGGTTGCTGTTTGGAATGCCTGATTCTCTGATATGGGTCATTCCATCGGGTTGGGTCATAAATTGTGACATGAAGGTTCAAAATTCAGAGTTGGTGAATAATTTGTTTATTGTTATGTCCTGTTTCTAACACCAATCCTACAATAGATTCCATTGGAATTGTGTGTATTCCTTTGCACACTTACATTTAAAATGAAAAAACAGACACAACAAAATACCAACGTTACAAGGACATCTTTTTTTACTTGCTCATTTATTTTCTGACCTGAAACTTTGTTACAGTCTGTACTCCACTTTCTTTTGGTGTGGAAAACATTAAGATGATGGGAGCAATAGTTTAGAATACTCAAAACTTGAACACAGCAACATTATATCAACTTATAAACATGAAACAAATGAGGAACTAGCAATTTTCAGATCATGTTTTTCTTCTAAAGGGTTATCTTTTCTCTTGCATAGAAAATCTTGGCTGCATTCTAAGAAATGTGCCAATTAATTGATGCATGAAACATATTAAATGAGATGATGACACAAATGAAAGGAAAGCTGCAAGATTTATGGTCTATATTCACCTCAACACCTCGAAATACCAATGTTACATGGACATCATGTCCGAGTAACATCCGTATGATATTAGAGTTACTGACCTCTTATACTCATTTAAACATGACAGACTATATCAAATGTCATCTGAAATATCTTTCATCCATTGACCAGTAAATAAAAAAACAAAATATTCATACAATAGGTGTATTGGTTGATATTAATGATTAACTTTATACTTCTTCAAAATAGTGATTAGATTGGAAAGATCTTCGTTTCCAGGAATATTTCGATGACACTCATTTTGCCTGCTCTCTTGATCGATCTCTGTGCCGGAGCTGAATCCTCAGGCAGCAATCTAATAAATATGCATGAAAAGAAATAAATAAAAACAAATGAGTAAACAATATTAAATGAGATAAAAATAAAACAAAACTGTAAATTGCTTCTGTGACTTTTCATTTCAAAATGTGTGTTCTGGTTGATAATTATGAGTACTTGTACATTGTAACATTGTAAGAATTAAGGATGGAACAACTACACAGAGGATTGCAAGATGGATATGGAGGCATCATCCTCACGTTTGGCTAGTTTTGCATGCCCAAATAGAAGTAGGTATTTGGTTTTCATTTATTATTATTTATTATTCTTTTAAGTTCAATATTTGTGTTAAATTATTAATTTCTTAATTTTTTTTGTTTGTTGTTATTTATCATTATTGTTTTATATCTTATTTTTTGGAGGGGAGGGTAGGTGGTGAAAACCCTTTAACATCCCTTTACCCTTTGTAGGAGGGGGAGTGGGAGCCACATGGCAAACATCAATAATGATTTTATTTTTAAAAAAAATATTTAAAAAAAATTATTTAAAAAAAATAAAAATAAATAAAAAATCATTATGTAGACCTATCCAATTCTAATTGAATCGGGGGAGGGGTCGCATGCCCTCTCCCCTTTAGCTCTCTCCATTTTTCTCTATCTCAACTCCAACCCCCTTTTTTGCCCAAAAGTTGGATATGTCGGGCCTTAGATTGAACTTCCTAACAATTTTAAATAACTTGTGTTTTTCCTTAGGCTTAGCCATCATTTTTCAATGACAATTAATGGCATCATATAATTAATATTAATTAATTTAACAGTTGTGAGAAAAATTCTGAGGTATAGGAACATCAGTTATATCTTTATTTACGGGATTCTTATAACAAAATTCAATTTCTGTCTAAGAAATTAGCTTTTTAAGGGGAAAAGTCCGGCAACGATTTTGCATGTTTCGTTATAACACATATATCAGTATGTGGGACAACAGTAAAATATTCACTCACACGTGATGGTTTTGAAACCGTTTTAAGCTATAAATAACACAATTTAAAACGGAATTACATTTAAACAAAATGGAATTTCATTGTCTATGATAATAATTCGGGCTATAAAAATAACTTAAAATACATATTACGTACCAATTTGGGCGCTGACGGGCGAAAATGGCTGCCCGACGTTATATGGACATTGTCACGTTTGTGGTTGCAGCTCAGGGGTAGGTCGTCGCACACCATCAAAAAACATGTGTGCGCGTTCGTGAATAACTAGCAGGTCATTTTAACACCAAAAACTGAAGCTAGCGGGCTGGTTTGATCTCAAACACCGTAATTTCACACCGACGTTACCAAATTATGAAGGACATCGCGGGGGATTGTTGTGGTAAATTAATTATTTTCTTGTATTTACCGACCGATTTAATCGTCATTCTTTTAACATATGTTCATCAGGGGTTGTACCTTCCTAATAAGATGAAAGTTTCTGAGAAAATATCCTGCTAAATTTGTGTAAAATGTTAGATTACCGCCGTTACGAAAAAAGTGCTTAGGACATTGTTGGTAACGTCGGTATTGTGTTTTTTCAATATGGGATAACTTGCCGATTTTTTGCACATTTCACCTGAGCTTCTCAGACATAGTAGGGGTATTAAAGGTGACATGTTTTAAGTAGGAAACATTGCATTATGATGAATTTTTTTCCAGAAATGAGTTCATGAAAATGACTTGTTTTCATGTCACAACTTTCACCCTTAAAATCGCTGAGACATCGGTAGTTAAACTCTCACCAAAAAAAAAATATGATGAACAAGTTTCTGTTTTCATGTTTATTTATTCTGTCATACATTACTCTTAAATAAAATATACTTTTAATTTTCTAAAAATACATTTAAATTTGAGAAAATAGCTTCTAAACATTCAAACACATGAAAATGCTGAAAAGACCCAACCCGATGGAATGACCCATAGCTAAGTTACAAAGAGTCCAAAATGCATGTGCAAGACTTGTCTATCGTCGGTCGAAATTCACTTCAACCACACCTCTTCTGAGAGAACTCCACTGGTTGCCAGTCCGTCAAAGAATCTCATTCAAAATATTGTTAATTGTCTATAAATCATTGAGTGGTCAAGCCCCTAATTACATCACAGAATTACTCCAACTCAAAGTCCAATCACACAGTCATAGCCTACGCAGTTCCACAGATAAATTATTATTTCAGATTCCCCATGGCAAAACTAAAATAACTCTTGGGGACCGTGCTTTTGCTATTGCCGCCCCCAAACTATGGAATAGCTTGCCAATAGAAATACGAAGCACTCCATCTCTCAATGTTTTTAAATCCAATTTAAAAACTTATTTGTTCAACTGAGAGATCTTATTTAATTTGTAGAATTTAGTAAAAAGGAGCTCTTAAACCAGCGCAGCTGAATATATTTTGTATAAAAGCTGCGCTATATAAATTTATTATTATTATTATTATTATTAATGAAATATTACTACAGAACCTTTCTCAGTCTTTGAACTCTTTATAATCTTGTTTTGCCATTTAATTCAAAATAATAGTGTCATGGTCGGTGGACATGAATGCCGCCGCAGTTACAGTTATTTTTTAACAATAAGCCAGTTCATAGTTCAATCTGTCCGCGGGCATTGGCATTCATTTTTCTAAAATGCACAATAAAGTTCAGTGGGACGTCTCCATTGTGTAAAAGATCTGTGGATATTTGCGGGTTATTTGTACCAAAGCTTCAATGAAGTTTCGACTACCGGTAGTCTATTTTTGCAACACACAAACTTGTTTGCATACATGTACACTGCTCCCACGTACATATTGTATGCTACGTGTGAATATTCCAACATCCCTCTTTTGCATGATAGATGGTTGCGTTGGACGGTCTTGGAATATTTAGCATTAGCTGCTAAGGTAACCCTTGGTTAAATATTAATCAGGATCCTCAATAAATAGTCTTAGTAATGACGTGTGTAAGACTAGATGTATTTGCTTTCATAACGATTGTGTACTGCAGCTAGTCATATTTGTCTGCTTTTATTCAGTGATGTGCAAATATGCGAAAAGGGTGGATTTATTATTTTCTACAAAATATACATACATGTACATGTACATGCAGTGTATGCAACGCCCATCTGGTTCTGATTTTACTAGGGTCAAACGATGATTGATGGCCTATTCAGACTGGAGCAATTTATATGAATCTTGTATGAGGAAACGTTGAACCTTGTATAAAGAAACGTTTAATGATTGAATCTTGTATCAAGAAATGTTGAATGATTGTTAAAGAAGTGTATTAGGCCATGTAAAATTGATTACATGTTGATCGTCCGGATTTTTTGAAAAAGAGGAGGAGGGTGTACCATGTTATTTGATATTTCAAAATGGCCGCTCAAAATGGCCGCTCGGTACATTTTCCCTGACAGTCGAGGCTATTTTTTTTCAAGATGGCCGCCGACAATTTTTTTTTTTTTAAATCAGAAATAGAGCCATTTTAGCAGTGTTTTTCATGTTTTTTTTCTTTCAAAAAAAAAAAAAATCAAAAAAAAATTCAAAAAAAATAAATAAATAACAAATAACAAAAAATAGGAGGCGGCCCCCAAAAAGGAAGCGGGCGGGGACGATCAACATGAAATCAATTTTACATGGCCTTAAGGAATTATTATATACCAATAGCAAAAGGTCCATGCACACTAAATAACAACATCATTATATAGAAACATAAAAAGAAACTAGTTTTGAAAAGGTCAGTTGACATGCCAGCTTGCCAATCATCAGAGTACGCTTATGATAAGCCCCGCCCAGTTATACGATTTTTGTATGATATGAGGTTCAGATTAGAGCGGGACTCTTATTATTTGAAGAGATGCTCAAACAGTATGCATTTTGCGAAATGACATTTCATTATAAGACATTTCTTTATAAGACGTTCGGACTAGAAAAAAGTAGTTATCGTTCAGCTGCGATTCTTGTTTAAATTGTAGCTAGTCTGAATGGGAGGGGGGGGGGGGGGGGTGAGCTACAAGCAGGGTTGATATGGGTGTGGTCAGCTCATGAACACCTCATGTAGCTCATTCAATGTAGGTGATAGAGAGAGGTAGTGGTGACGCAGTCTTGCATGCTCAAAGGTCAATTCATTGAGCTACCAATGAATAGTTCCCTCCCACATGCAATTTTTATTGAGTCTACTTGAGGGAACTGTCTAAGCACCCATTGAATTTGACCTGTCTCGATCTAGACTAGAGCAAGAGTTCCAGTGACGTAGCTCTCTTCTACTGGCTAATAAACTAGTATTTTTGTTATATGGTATATACATTTTGAAAAGGATAAGGTACCATAGCAAAACAGATACAGAACAATAATTAAATGTAATAATGATACACAAGAGAATCATGATAACAATGTGAAGTCTTTGTGAAATATACACTGTTGTGGTCTGGTGGATTAGCAAGTGCACCTTGCATCCCACTGGACATTTTAAATGGTTCAACTCCCTGTCATAGCACTAACATCCTTTGGCAAGAAATTAATCTACACTTTCCCCTCTCTCTCTCTGTTTCTCTTGCTTTCTCTCTCTCTCTCTCTCTCTCTCTCTCTCTTTTTTTTTTCTCTCTCTCTCTCTCTTTCTCTTGCTTTCTCTCTTGTCCCTTTCTCTCTTGTCCCTTTCTGTCTCGTCTCAACCTACTTGAAGTTAATACTGTAGGTATAATATCGTAGGATAAAATTCCTTAAGTATCATGATAGCTCAGCAAAAGCCAGGATAATGATATGGACCTTTGTGAAGCACATTAGTCATTACCGGTATTCTATTTTGTAGAGTGGCTGCACAACATAATTTGTTAAAATTTGTTCTGTCCACATTATATTAATTTTGTCCATTTGTCTTAAATATCAAGTAACACCCACCTGTTCCTCATTAAAAGTACCGGTACAAGAAAGTAGAAATCCATTTCATGTGGCCTCAACCACTATTGTATCTATTGGGCCATCTGATGAGGACCTTTCTGGCTTGTTGCCATGGAAAATGATAAACATGTGTGTGTGTGAATGTGTGTATTAGTGAAGCTTACAAGACTACTACCGTAAATGGTGCACTGACTGCATGTTAATGTCGGTATACCGTATCATAGTACATGTACATGTACATGTATATATCATCAGTTTGGAGCCAGAATGGTTTTAACTCGTATCTTTAACGCAGAATTACCACCCTTCTGGTTCTGAACAAATGTTCCATATAAGCAATAATGCATAGAATTTATTACTGTCTACCCGGTATTCATTTTTTTCTCACATCTCTGCTCCCCATGTACATGTACATTGTACATCTGTACTTCAACTCTACAAGTAATCTGTTGATACAGTAGTAACTTAGTAAAATTGAAGGATTTGATCTGATTTGGGTCATGATTTTGCATAGAATCATCTCCCTTCCTTCTGGTTCAGAACAGACACTCATATAATTTATTACTGTCTATTCAGTTTTTTTCTCACATCTCTGCTCCCCCATGGAAATTTGTACTTTAACTCTACAAGTAATCTGTTGATACAGTAGTAACTTGGCCTTCAGGAGCAAAACTATCATACTGTACATGTATTTTTAGTAATTGTTTGGATACAATAGATGGAATAATTGAAGGATTTGCATGATTTGGGTCAGAAACAATTGTAACCAATTCATGATGTCATGATCTTGCATCCACATTTATGATAAATGAATGAATTCAGGACAAAATTTCCAATTACGGTAGATTTGTCAAAAACAGCTGTTGTGGTTGTTGTGCAAATCCTGTCTGATTTAAATGGCTTCATGCAGGCTAAAAGCAGAATGATTTGGCAATCCCGCAACCAGAGCTGCCAACCATTTCGTTTTTTCCGGGAATTACTCTGTTTTTTTCCTTAAAAATATGGTAGAAGTTTTTTCCTCTCAAAATACTTCTTTTTTTTCTTTTTTGTTGCACATACTGCCCCTCAACCAAATGCCCTAAAATGTTGATCACTACTTCAATAGAGATTTATGATTTACAAATAGTAAACGAAAAGAAAGAAAAGTGACAGGCATAAATATTCTCAAATAGAATGAAGCACCAATAAAACACAAAAAAACTTCCTATATTAAAGTAAATAAACTATAGGTTCTAATGTGGAAATAACAGTTTGAAGAACGAATATTTCTGCATTAGAAGTGTGTCGCTCATGGTTGTAAACTTGTTATTGAGATTTCAATCTGTACATGAAGTCTGGATAATCTTGGAATTAAAAAAAAAAAAAAATGTATATTGTCTACCAGTTGATGACAATTTTCGAGTAAATTTTCCATCTCTTTTTTGCTTTCAGATTACCTTCAACCGTTTCCTAAACCAGCAGCATCAACGCAAACTCTCCGGTACCATGACGTCTCTCAACGGCTCCGGCGTCAAGGCCAACTGTGGCGGCGACATGGACAAGAAGAGGAAATTCCGCGTCTGTGTTGCCACCACTAACCGAGCAGACTATTCTAAGCTGGGCAACATCATGCAAGCCATCAAAGACGATGAGATGCTAGAATTGTCAACGGTCGTATTAGGATGCCATCTGATTGATGATTATGGGTAAGTTATTCAGTCCAAATTGATATCATGTCTATTTTTAGTGGGTTTTAATGGATTGGTTTTCACTTTGGTGCGTTCTGCATTGTGCATTGTGCGTTCAGTGTTCAGATCTGGGCTATGTATGCAGACACTTCACATAAAAAGAGCAGTGATGTATTATGAGTAATGAAATATATTTTTCTCTTATATGATTACAAATTAAGTACTGTATGCAGAAATGTCAAAGGCCAGAGATGTATTATAGTTAGCGGAATATATTTTCCCTAGGAAAAGCTCTCAATAACAAACTACATGTACTGTACGCCGAAAAGTCTGATAAAAAGATCAGCGTTTTATTTTATATTCTTTCTGCATCTGCTTTCTGCTTTCTATCCATTGATATGATGCTTGTGCAGATGTTCTTGTAATATTAGGAAGGACTATGTGTATAAATGTGCATATCAACGAACTAAATGTGCATATCAGACTAAGGGGGGGGGGGGGGGATGCACAAGCCTGAAAAATCTTTTAACAAGCGAATAAAGCAGTAAGGGGGCCCCCTTCAAAGCGGATTCTTAATATGTACCTACAGTACATGTATGGTATGTCAAATTGGGATTTGGGGGAAGGGCTGGAATCAACTAATAATAGACCAATAATTTGTCTGATAGGCATCGTTTAACAATGTTAGATCTGAGATGCACGGCCCTATGTGTTTAATTGATATGGTATAATATTGAAGCCTTAAAAAAGTAAAAATCTTTGAGTGACCTGTTTTACTATATTTGTTTTCCCCAATAGACTGTAGTGTTGTGAAAACCGTTTGTCGAACGCAAAATTTGGTTTTGATTTCAAATCATAAATATCTTCATTAATCAGACAGGCGATCGGCTTGTAAAAGTCATGGGGTTCCTGACTGACCTAAAGGTTTATGATTCTCATTGCAGCATGAGCTAAATCCAGGATTTTCTTTCAGAATCTGAGACAAAGTTAAAGTTAAATAAAGTGTTCAATTGAATGCATGCCCACATATTAAATTCATATTTATTCTCTTACAATATGCATGTAAAATATAACAGATGTTCCAATCATTAAGTCAGTAATTACATGTAGTTTTATCCCTGAATGTACATGTGTACGTGATATGGATATTAAATTAGGGATATACCCTTTGCGGTCTGTATGAAACTTTATGGGCGTATTAATTATTAACTTGGCAGGCCAAGTTTCATAATTTGTCAGCAATTCACAGCCAAGATCTGAAGGGAGGGAGGGGGGGGGGGGGGGTAGGATAGATGCTCCAGGGGCGTTCTGGACTTCAATTCTGGCACAAGAGAATTATATAGATAAATATCCCATAATACTCTTTTTTTTAAATAAATGGATTACTGAAATGAAACACTAGACAACCATGACCAAATAATCATTGTAACATACACCCTGTATGTACCCCAGATGTCTGTACGGTAGTCGATAAGTAAACAAACATCTGGCATGAGAGAATTATAGAGAAATATATATTCCATAATACTCTTTTTTTTTAATGGACTTCTGCAATGAAGTACCAGACAACCAAGCCAAAATAAATCATTGTTTATGTTCCCCAAGTGTGTGTAGGTGGATAATTGTGCAAACGTTACGTTTCAGAACTTCAGAATATGATTTCAAATTATGCCATATAATGAATACTACCGGTAGTTAAGTTTGTAAAGGTAAATACTGCACCTTGGAATGGATTTGATTTGGAATAAATTGTGCGTAATATGAATACGGAACTGCATGGTTATTGTTGTTCAAGGTTAATTGGTAGCAAGCCCTTCGCGGCCTTGGTAGAAAATATTAAGATGAAACTGAAACCTGAAACTTTTGTTAGTGCAGTTGTACAAGTATAAATATTTGATTAAGGTGTAAAATATGAAAACAATATTGTAACTAAATGATTTTTGCTTTAAAGCCCCACTGCACTACTTATACATTGTAGCTACTTGGGCCCTCTACATTGTATATAGCAAACAGTGCCTAATCGGTGCCTGTTGGTCCCCCATGATTGAGAGCTGATTTGATGAGATAACCACCTGTCAGTGACCTTGCAGGGAGGTCTAATCCTCCCTGGCCAAACTAGTGCAGACAGGCTTTAAGCCTAGATTTAATTGTTGAAATGGCAGACAGAAGTTTCAATTACGCATATGATCACATTGGGATGACAATCAAGGAATATGATAGAGAGGTATTCAGTTGTAATGTGGGGTCAGTTGAAACATTTACGTTTTTTTGGACGTCTGCATGTATCATTGATTTTATATAACGCTACCAGTGAATAGGTATTTTAACATTAACCATATACAGTCAAACCTGCTTTAGTGACCGCCTGTCTACAAAGACCACCTGTCTAGAAGGACCACATTTTAAAAATGGTTTCTCATTGAAACATGTACTATTTAAAGGAACCTGTCTACAAAGACCACTTTTGGTGTTTCCCTTGGGGGGTCGCTATAGACAGGTTTGACTGTAGTACTACCATGTACAACGTACATGTATGCATGTATAATAGAGGAATAGTACCTCAATGCTGTTTGAATTCAAAGGCAAATTTTGTATTAAAGTATATTTCTTTCCAACAATAGAAGGATATTGCATTTGTCTTCAGCATAAAGGCATATTCAGATATAACGGGGTAATTTGTGGCAGATTTTCTTTTTTATCTACAGTGTTTTAAAATGAAAGGCAACTGTGTGCAACAAGATTGGTCCTACAGATTTTTACTGAGCTCTGTGTTATAAGATAACATCACTGTTTATTGCATTATAACTGAACAAGGGTTGATTTTAATGCAGCATTGATTGCTAGCCTTATGTATCTTTGTTCTCTATTTTGTCACTGTCCTGCCCAGATCCACGTATCGACTGATCGAGAAAGATGGCTTCACCATCGACAGTCGCCTCCACACCATCGTAAGAGGGGAGGATGAAGCTGCTATGGTGGAGTCGGTCGGCCTTGCCATGGTCAAACTCCCCGACATCATGCTCCGCCTTAAACCCGACGTCGTCATCGTGCACGGGGACCGCTTCGACGTCCTCTCGTTAGCGGCCTGCGCTGCCCTCATGAACATTCGCATCGTCCACGTGGAAGGGGGTGAGGTGAGCGGGACGATCGACGACAGCATCAGGCATACCATCTCCAAGCTGGCGCATTATCACGTATGCTGTACGGAGCGTGCTCACAAGCGTCTGCTGGCGATGTGTGAGGATAACGATAGGATACTGCTAGCAGGATGTCCATCGTATGACAAGTTACTAAGCACAGATGTGATAGACTGTCAGGTAAGTGTTTAAAGTGTGTGTTAAAGAGAAATTTTGCCCATTTTTAAAACCACAGTTGTTAGCCTGTGCTTTTCCAGAACTATATATTCAAAGCTTTGTTTTAAAATATCACTATTCTTTAAGAGGAGCCCTTAAATCACTTGCTATGTTTACCATAAATCACAACCTGTTCATATTTTTTTTCTGTGTCCAAGCAGCAGATACAATGTAAATGTCAATGTCCCAAATCGTAAAGACACTGAGACAAATGCTTGACATTTGCTGATGAAAGTTTATCGTTAAATTCATTAATGCACCAACAGTGCATCCCAGGATAAACAGGTAGAAGTATTCCTTTCTGAGGGAGGAGGAGGAGGGGGGGGGGGGGGGGTTGTGAAGCACTTCCATCACTGTTGGAAGTGGTTATTCTAAAATGAACAAAGTGGGACCTTCCTATCTTAAGAAAAAGGTTTGGAACTTTTGGGTCATTTTTGACAATGGCTAAATTTGTACTTGTATATTATAAGAAAGTCATAGAAAGTGAACCTGACAATAGACTAGGCAGCTTTGACGAAATACAACTGATATCTTGGAGTTTAGTCAACCATTGATCTGACAGATTATCAATTTAAAGATAAAGTTGAGTTATGGTAATGTGATTGCATTGTGAAAGAAACGTTGTGGAATCGATCAGAAAAGATTGATCATCTAGCATATAAGTATTGGTGTCTATTGCAAGGTTCTGGAATCATCAAAATGCTAAGAAATTTGGCCCAGTCTTGGTAAAGTTACAAGCACTGTACACAGAAAGATGTATATGGGACTACACAAATGGTGTCGGGGGCTACTTACCTTGATTTCCTTATCTTTCTATGCTCATTATTACTCGGCCAGTATACATTTTCTACCAAAATTGTTTGGCAAATGACATTTATTTGTAATCTTGAACATTCAATGTAAGTTTTGTTTGATTCTGTGAGAATTCATTTTCTTTTTTTGTTACTAGAACTCAAGTTTATCTTTTAGTGAAATCCTCATATCTTCTTTTTTTTTTGTCCACAGCACATACTAAACAGATGGCTAAAGGGGGAAGGCAAGTCCAAGGAGTATATTGTTGCCCTACAGCATCCTGTGACTACAAATATAGCAGACTCTCTAAAGATGTACAGCCTTATGGTAGACGCCCTGATGGAATTCAACAAGCGTGTCATCATGTTGTTCCCTAACATTGACGCAGGTGAGCTTGACACCTGTGTTTGTCCTTTTACCAAGAGCTCAAATATTGATATGTATGAATCGATAATCGCAATCTGTTTTTATTGCGTAGATTGGAGAATCAACAATCCCTTTTGGCACTTCAGTGGGTTAAACTGAATCTTTTTTTAGTTTCATTTATTTTATTTTTTGCGTAGTGGGTTTTAAGTTTAAAAAAGAGCCCCCGTGAGCCTTCTCATGGGAGCTCCTTTAGTAATGACGGGGGTTCTTTAAAAAAAAAAAAAATTCATTGAATTTGTTTGGCCGCACTGCTTCAGTTGTTTGTGTCGGTAATACTCAAAGAGATGTGGAGACTGGCTATATAGCGCCATCTTGTGGCAAATAAGCATACATTTGTTTACAATATGGCGGCCTCAAAACACCAACAAATTTGAGCGAGAATTCCTGCACGCCCATTTTACTTCCATAAATCCATTTCATGAATTTAAGGTTGAAACTCAATATTGTGTATTAAATCCGACGGAGGCGATTTCGTAGCTTACGGGGGCGATTGCCCGTCGCCCCCGTGTATTTTTAGCCTTAGGTTCATGTTTGTCACCCTTTGCCAGCTGTCCTAAGGGACAGTCCTTACAGTAGCATGTGCAGCGACTAACAACCTCTGCATTTTTGACGTGAAAAAGCGTTTTAATTAATTGCTCGTTATTTTTTCTTCTCCCTTTTGTCCTATCTCCTGCAGGAAGCAAAGACATTGTCCGAATCATGCGTCAGAAGGGCGTGGAAACCAACCCCATGTTCTACCCTGTGAAGCATATACCCTTTGAAGAGTTCATCATCTTGGTGGCTAATGCAGGCTGTATGATAGGCAACAGCAGCGCAGGGGTCAGGGAAGCAGGAGCGTTCGGCACACCGGTGGTCAACCTGGGGTCCAGGCAGACAGGCAGAGAGACGGGTAAGGAAGATCTAGAATACGAGAGAGCTACTTGTTATGTAGAGGTGTCGTGGTCGAATGGATATGTCACCGGACTATGGATCACAAGGTCAGCGGTTCAAGTCCCGCCGCGGCACGAATGTCCTTTGGCAAGACGTTGATCTACATTTGCCACTCTCCACCCAGGTGTTAAATGGGTACCCGGGGGTGTTTCATAAAGAGTTTGTAAAGTTACACATGACTTTACGAACGACTTGTATATGAAGTGCCAGATAGGATGCCCAATTTTTTTCCTGATATTTCCAATAACCTCAATTAAATTATGGCAAAAAATATTTTTTGCATTAAAAATGGTTGTTATAATAAGAATGTTATTCTACATCTGCACAGTTCAACTTAATAAATAATAATCCATAATGATTGAGCATCCCATTTGGCTTTTCATATACAAGTCGTTCGTAAAGTCATGCGTAACTTTACGAACCGCTTTATGAAACACCCCCCCGGTAGGATACGAAAGTTAATGTGGTTAGATGAGCAAGTATGCGCTTGTAAAAATGATGCCTGACTGGAATGCTCCCCAGGGAGTGGAGAATGTGCATACATTGTGTGCGGGAAAGCCTGAGTCCGATGACCGGGTTGATAGTATATATATCCTAAAAAAAGCGCTATATAAGAAAGAGCTATTATTATTATTATTATATATTACTTTAGGACAGGACAGCGTCTAATAAAGAGTTGCGATTGATCTGGATTTGATCAAAGGCCTCGCAATCAAACTTACAAACTCCTACGTAGTACTTACAGAGTTGTCATTGATACCAAGTTACGATCCATTTGAATCGATCGAAACAGGATGCTGGAATACACTAGTTGCATTTAGATATACTCTCACCTTTACAGAAGACTTCTCAAAGTGTCGAGAACAGATGTCTTTATGTAAGTAGATCATTTTGTCCATACAGTGACACTCTAAGGCAGGGTTGGACACTAATAGACCCTCGGACACAAAACATGGGTGCCCTAAATCCAAGATTCGACCCCAAAAATTTCAAACTTAAACAATGGGCTCATGCATACAAATTTTAATCTGGAACGTAGAATCCAAATAGTGTGCATCCTTACACATTTTGCTTGTATGTGTGCATTTTGGGGTATTTTTTTGTTGTTGCTACCTTCTAGAAGTGAGGGATGGTTACTGAAATGTTCAAAATAGTGGAGCACATTTTTTTGCAGTATAAAATGTAAAGATGACTTATATGCTTTAACCTGTCTTCATTTTCTTTCAGGTGAAAATGTCTTGCACTGCAGGGATGCAGACACGACGCAGAAGATCCTTCATGCTCTAGAAATCCAATACCAAAGACAATTCCCTCCGTAAGTTGGTTTGATCAATCCTGCTACATTAGAAATTACTTGTAAAAGCATTCTTGTGTGTGTTTTAGTTCAGATAGCTGGTGTAGCATGTAGCATGGGTCCAGTATTTGAAGGGCACTCTTGTCTGGGATTGGGGGGGGGGGGGGAATGGAGGAGGTGGAGTGAAGGACATTAGTATTGTTCTAAATTAATTGGAAGAGAATAAATCTATCGGGGGGGGGGGGGGCAGAGGAGTGGAAAGGGCTCATTTAGTCTACACATCCTTTTCTCCCTCTCTGTTTCTCTCTATCTATCTCTCTCATTGCCATTTCTGACTGGGGGTACACATAACTGTTCCACTGGTTTAGACATTACTATTGATAGGTAGTTTGTTTGTAGTCTAGGGTGTGTGATCGTCAGCAACAGATGGTAAAAAAATAAATAATAATAATTGCCTAGTTACCCCAAATCTGTATTCATTACAATTACTCATTTCTTTTCATGTAACACATGATCAATCGTCATGAAATATTAACTTCTTGCGTGGCTGGAATATCTATTTGTCTGCAGTTGCTTGATGTGAACTTTGTCACTGTTTAGTTTTTAGGCTACTTTCCGATTTTTCATCCAGAATTTATTCTATAATCCATACATGCCCCAAACACCAATATGTGGGTCCCATTGTGCAAATAGCAAATTACGTGCATGTTCTAATAAAAATCCATATCACCTGTGTGCTAATTGTGTACTCTTTGAAAGTAGCCTGCTACTCTTATTGGTGGGTGCATGTCACATCTAGAGTTTTTGGTAAATACAGAAAACGTTTACTTGCGGAATCAAACAATTATTTTGCTTGGTGTTCATGACATGAACTTGATGATTTCTATCATTTGATTTTTGTAGAAAATGTATAATAGCCGAGTCGTTAGTAAAGAAAGGAAAAGAAATATAGGTTAGGGTCCATTTGGTCTGTACCGGTATCTGGAGGTGTCGTGCGTGGTCAGCGATAGTTCCAAAATATTTTGAGATATAAACATGGAATGGGGGGGGGGGGGGGGTGGAGGGGGGTGGAATCCACCCTTCTCTAGCTGAGAGAGTACCAAAGTAAACCAGCCTGTTAAAGGTAATACAAAGTTTTGGTATGTGGTGATGAATTTGGTTCAAATGAACATTTTGAAAGCATATGCGATCCTACACTATTCAATGATCTTTGTCGCGGTTGAAATTGAGTCTTAATTGATGAAATTGTGAATAGTAAACTCTTTATGTTGTATAGCTCCCTCTCAAGATTTATATTACTTTATCTTCAAAACAATGTTTCTTGACTAAAATTGACCGATTTTCTAATCCTGTTTGGAAATTATATACACTGTATTAGAGCTGCATATTCTAAGATTTTCATGGTCGCAGCTACCATTTTATGGCCGTAGGCGCTATTTTAAATTTATCGGGAGCACCAAAAATTAGATATTTTAATTTCTCGAATTCCTTAGCGTTTTAGAGCCCAATTTTTTTCAAAGTTGCTTCTTCTAACACTAGGTTTCACAATTTGGTAATGCAAATTTTAAATTCGATAATCCAATCGCGTTGAAATATTACCTAAACTGTATATTACCTTTAAAGCCTGTCTGTACTAGTTTGGCCAGGAGTGATTAGACCACCCAGGGTGGTCACAGACAGGTGGCTATCTCATCAACTCAGCTCTCAATTAACATAAGAAAAAGAGAATCATGGGGGACCAATGGTCACCGATTAGGCATTGTTTGCTATATAGAGGGCGCTAGCAGCTATAAGTAGTGCAGTGAGGCTTAAAGGGATCGTTTAACAATGTTAAATCTGAGATACACGGCCCTACGTGTTATCAGTGTCTGTGATATGGTGTAATATTGAAGCCCTAAAAAAATTGCGATTCAAAATGATCAAGAAGTGCCTTAAAAAAGTAAAAATCTTTGAGTGACCGGTTTTACCATACTCGTTTTCCCCAATAGACTGTAGTGTTATGAAAACCGTCAGGCGAACGGTTTTCAAAATGTGTAATTCCAATCATAAATATCTTGATAATCAGACAGGCGATCGGCTTGTAAAAGTCATGGGGTTCCTAACTCACCTAAAGGTTTATAATTATCATTGCATCATGAGCTAAATCCAGAATTTTATTTCAGAATCTGAGACAAAGTTACCGGATCCCTTTAAGGATTAATTAATAATGTTTTGTTATCATTGATTCTATTAGATCTTACATCTACGGTGACGGGCATGCGGTACCAAGAATCGTCAAGTTTCTAAAGTCCATCAAACACGAGGACACCATACAGAAGCAGTTCATCTTCCCTCCCATGCCGGAGAGCCCCAGCATTGACATTGATCACATCCTAGAGACGCAGAGCGCCCTCGCTGTTGACATGGGAGGAACGCAGCTCCGAGTTGCTTTGATAGCAGCCGATGTGAGTACAGATTTTTTGTGTTTGGTGATAATGGGAAATAATTTGAATACTAAATTACCATTTCTTTAAAGCCCATCTGTACTAGTTTGGCTAGGAGGGATTAGACCACCCAGGTTGGTCACTGACAGGTGGCTTTCTCATCAACTCAGCTCTCAATTAACATAAGAAAAAGAGGGTCATGGTGGACCAACGGGCACCGATTAGGCATTGTTTGCGATATAGAGGGTGCAAGTACCTATAAGTAGTGCAGTGGGGCTTTAAATAAAGGCAAAAAGCACCATAAAACTTACTACATATTGGAGTATGATGGAGATAATGAACCTCATGAATATTCCTTATTCTCCCGTGTTTAATATATACTGATGCATTGCTACCTATGATTTGGGTATCCTTCAGAATTTTCATTTGCTTTAAACCTGATGATACAAATTTTCTACAAAATCAAAGTTTGGATTGGTCTCTCTCAATCATATTTATACAAAAAAGTTGCAAAAAGTTATAATATCCCCTTCTAGGTGAACCTTACTATAATACAAAAATTTAAAACAAAATAGAAAAATTTGCAGTCAATTTTTTTTTAAAGTGAAGGTTACCACCTCAACAAGGTGAAATAATTGCTTGATTTTTTAAAATGACAAGATAAGTTTTATCCTCTGTGAATGAGCCATTGGTCATGATGTTACAATGAGATGTCACTTTTACCAATTTTTGTTTGGTCTTGTTTGTTTACAGGGTGAGATTAAGCTGAGGAGATCCAGGCCGACGCCCCACACCAACAATGAGGATAGAATGAAAGCGCTTCTTGAACTTCTCTTGGAAGCTACAAAGGAGAGCTATGCCCTTAACTGCAGAGTGCTGGGTGTAGGTAGGTTTTTGCTTTACTGTTTTTCTCTTTGAAGATACCTTTGGTTGCTCTTACGCATACTCCGGCAACGATTGCTTCGGGCATAACATGTAGTTTGCGGAAGATATAGGGTTAGGCTTAGGCTTAGGTTCAATATGATAATTAAATTGAAGAATAGCCATAAACAGAGACGTACTAAAACTTTTATTTGCTTTGCACTTGTCACAATTACAGGCAAAAATGAAAATAATGCAGGAAGAAAGGAATAGGAATAGCAACTGAAGGGAATAAAACATGTGACCCCCCCAAAAAAAAAAACAACAACAACCAACAGCAAGAATAAGAGACAAAGACTAGCATCCTTTTATCTGTAGCAGCTAATCATAACTCATTATTCACCCCCTGGTGGGAGGCATATTTTTGCATTCTTTGAGGGGAAAATATTTTGATTCCGAGGTACTGTATTATAATTTTGAAACTCAATAGATGAATCTTTTATCTTTTTTTACAGGCATCAGTACTGGAGGGCGTGTCAATTCTAAGGAAGGACTCGTCATGCATTCGACAAAAGCTATAGCAGGTGAGATATACTTTGAATAAACCTTAAAGGACAAGTACAGACCTTTTCTATGTTCTGCCCATGTATTGCCAAGGAAATCTAGTTTTGTTTTCTTGATTTGAACACTTTAATGCTCGTTCAGAGATTTGACGTGGTAAACCACCGCATAAATGCTGTTTTTTTTTAAACGTGAAAATAAATTGCAGTTCAGCACAACAAAGGTCCTGCATGTATTTAGTGAGCTCTGTATTACAAGATACAGAAATGAGAAGCTAATTACACTTTACGTCATCTTTGTAAATCACCACTGTTATGTCGCGTCATTTCTAAAAGTGGCTTTACAGCAGTCTGATTGTCTACATAAAGGAAGGGGCAGAAATCTGCTCCTCCCTGCTGGCTGAGGGACCCAAAAAAGAAACTGCCCTTTTTAGGGTTAAAGAGAGTTTCCCAAAAGGCCCTTCTTCATCAGAACGAAGTTGCAAAATAACCACCTATATTAACTAGCCAATCTCAAATTAGCCAGCTAATTTGCATCTTCATCAGTTGCAGTTAGCAGGCTACGTGGTCGAGAAAATATCCCAAGAAATGTTTGTCTTGTTTCCAAAATAGCCCGCTATTTGGGAAATAACGGGCCAATTTGCGCCCGTCCGAGCTAGTTTGTGATGAGCGTATTGGTCAGGTGAAGGGGCAATTTTGAGCTCCTGGAAAATTTCCCAGAGTCTGAAAATAGCGGGTCATTTTGCAACTTCGGTCTGATGAAAACAGGCCTATGGTGACACTGAAGCGGAATACATTTACAGAGTTGCCCAACCTCTAACTGATTCTGATTATTTGTCTTGGTCTAAAGTGCATGTTTGTTGTTCAAACCCATGTTTGCATAACTCCTCCCATTTCCTGGCTGTGAGTTTGTGTAAACATTGTTCATGTCATGCCCTTAAGATAGACCCAGGCCTCTCGCCAAGAAATTAAAAAGGCGTGGCGCGACCCGAGGAGAAATTTGACCCCCCCCCCCCCCCCCCAAAAAAAAAAAAAAAAAAAAAAAAAAAAAGTAAAGATTTAGACAGGTTTTTTTTTTTTTTTTTTTTTTTTTTTTTTTTTTATGATTAATTTATAAAAAGAGTTTACAAGTATAAGGAGTAATTTGATTAATTTTTATCCCTGTATTATATTCCGGGTCATTGTCATATTAACATTTGCACTAAATAATCTAAATTATCAATGTTTATACAAGTAGGTCTAGAATCTAGACTATGTTGGAATTTGTGAAATTTGTTATCCAATGTTACGAAGAAAAAGAAAAGAGAATGATCCTAGTTGTTTAGATTTTGATCGGGCTAGACCAAGTCATGTATTTAAAGCTGTAATTAGTTTCCTTATATTAAAAACAATATTGCATTTTCTTATTTTCACAAAAATTGCAGTACTCAAATTTATGCAAGTCTTTTACTTTATATTCGAGTAAAATAAATTCTGTCTCAAATGACATATACACCCGTCGACCCCAAGACGCCAGAGCAATTAATAGAAAGTCTGAAGAGATGCCGACGTGTTTATACGCCCGCGTCATTAACATGGCCAGTTATTATTTGTAATTTGCTGGAAATTGTTCTTTAATTCACGAGTTTGAGTAGGATCTCACTATATCATACTTATGTTAAAAATGATTGTTGAATATCTGAATTTGGTTAATCTGAATCACGGTGAGCTTTTATTGAGCGATGTGAAAACATGCAGCCACAACTGAATTTGAACATTTTGATTGACTGCATAGTTTCTTAGTAACCACACATAAACAGAGATTAGAAAGTAGATCAGTTCATTCATGAAAATGAAGCCCCAGCCTCTCTGAGCTAATGTAAACAAAAACAAAGCCATTTATGGGCCGAGTGAATGACCTCAAGTGAATGTGACAGAGAAGAGAGCGAGAGAGAGGTTTTCCCACGCTTATCTTTTCAGGGGGGGGGGGGGGTGGGGATAACTTCACGAAAGAGACAACGCGCGAGAGAGAGAGAGAAAAAAAAGAGGGGAATGTCTGATGGAGAGCGCGCAAACATGAAAGGGCTAGGCCGCCCCAAGGAGGGATCGGAGCTGAACAAAGGGGAGACATTAGCATTTTGATAAGATTGGATTATGTCTGCAATGTATCATCGACCAAGGCCCACGTGTTGAGTGATGGCTCCACTCGTCTGGCACATCGTGTAGTTGGTTTCCCAAACAAATAAGTGAAAGTTGAAACTTTGTAATTCACACTACTTCTTTTTTCTTTTAGATTTTTACAATCATAGCTTATTCTAAAGTCCCTCTTACGTTATTTACAGCTATAATATGTATAATTACTTTGTCCAATGTTAAAAAATAGGCTGTTGGAATTAAAGCAAAACAATTTACTGTAGTTCATTCATGGTTTGCTGCTTCGCAAACTCATATGAAATAAAAATTCATTCAGACCCTTTCCATGGTCCATGTGTCTATCTCTCCCAACACAACTACTACTCTCTCCCCCTCCCGGGTATGAAGTGCTTGATTACTGGGGGGGGGGGGGGGGGGATGGGGGTCGAGATTCAAAGTTCAATATTCAATTAGAAACATTGAATTATTTCTTACAATCAAAGTAAGAACGCAAAATAAAACGTTAATAAAATAAATTTGATGTACCAGCTGGTAGGAAGGAGGCGAAAATAAACAAAACTATAAAGATTTTGTTGGAGTCGCCATAATGCAGACATCAAATAAGTTGCATGCTTATTATGTACTTAAAATACCAATTAAATATAGGGTAAAGAAGAAAAAAAGAGGGATGGAGAGAGAGCTTTGCAGCCATTCCTGGTTGCAGCTACAAATTATTCATTGCAATCCATTTCGACCGTCGTCAGTTCTATGTATGCCTGCGCTGCCTAGTCTACTTCATAATTGTTATGCCAATATTTTGGATAATTCTCTTTTGTACTTGAAACCTGATTTTATGTATAAATGTTTGCATGCATGTATTAAATAGTGACTTATAAGCCTTTAGGTAAACCAAAGAGATACAATTTTTAATTAAAGTCAGTTATAATAATGAGCCAGTTTTTGCACAGAAATAACAAACAAATTAGGAATTAAAGTGATTACTATGATCATCATCAATATCATCATAATCATCATACTGGCACATATTTTAATTAGACACTTGAGACTTTGAAAGTTCGAGTTGAGGTCAACACACACACACACACACACACAGGCTAGGCCTGCTGCGCTAAGCTATGTGCACACAATATACGTGTATCGTATGTACATTTCCCCACAGCAACACAGCTACATAGAATACAATGGCGTGATCCATGTGCATCGGTGTATCTGTCTCTCTCTCTCTCTGTCCCTCATCGCGCCTTGACATTTTCTCTTCTCTCTCTCTCTCTCTTTCCCCACTCTACTGCATGCACGATCTACGGGTGTGTGTACTGCTTCGAGAACGCTAGCGCTTCAATACTTTTGGAGCGGGCGGTAGCTGGCAGCGCCGCGTTTGTCAAGTAATGAACATATTACGCGTGGCGCGCGCGTGGCGCTGTTTTCTTTGAATGAAGAAGGGGTGGCGCAATATGTTTAATATCAAGAAGGCGTGGTGCAAGGTCAGGCAAAATCAAGAACGCGTGGCGCGCGCGCCACGCGTTATCTGAGGCAGCGAGGGGCCTGGATAGACCTGTGAATCACCCTGTACAATTTATTTTTTCAAGGAGTCATCTTGAAGTAACTACCGGTATGTAAAGGAATCATAGATTTCATGTCTTGCCATTATTATTATTAGTACTTATACCGCGCTTTTCCCATAAGGCCCAAAGCGCTGTAAATAAGTATGCAGATGAAAACAGAAAAACAAAACTCTGCATTTATGATCGTCACATACCATGAAACTATTTTGGTTTGCAACTATACATTTTTGCAATTTGTGAAAATGTCATCCTCCCCCCCAAATGGTTGTTGTTAACTGTACATCAACATTTTAGGTCACATAGTTTTTTGGTTTTACAGTAAATTTATCCACCCCTATTTTTTACTCAAGCTCATTACTGGTACTTGATTTTAATGTGTTTTCTCTCTTGAGAAATTATTTTTGAGAATTTTCAACATTTTACACTTCTATGCCCTACTTTGTGTTTGTCTTTAAGCCTTCATGAGCATAGTATGTATATGTCCTTGCATCCAATAGGCAGGCAATATAATATGTTTTATATTTACACTTAATACGTCCATGGTGATGATCTAAACCATGATTTAGACATGGGTTGAATTCGAAAATAGTTCAATAAAACATCTACAACAGTTTCAGTGTCTAAACCCAGACACCTTCCTCTGATGTGTACTAGCAGACTGAAGCTAGCTGATAGTTTTCTGATCGCTAAAGAATGCCAACTTAGCTCTCAAAGCAACCGTCATCAATGGGTTCAATATAAAACCTCATTCATGAATTTCAGACCTAGACTAATCAAGCTAACTTTTTAGTCTGTGAATTAAAGGGGTCCATTTATCATTTATTATGTAAAATTTTCCATGATTCCTTAAACAGAAGTGATTTGGAGCAACACTCAGCAATACTAGAAAGCATGTTGTCAACCTTTCTGATTATAATTTATTGTTTTAATAGGTTGGGATGAAATCGACCTGAGGACACCCATAGAAACGACCCTTCACCTCCCTGTCTGGGTGGACAATGACGGCAACTGTGCTGCCCTCGGAGAGAGGAAGTTTGGACATGGCAAAGGAGTCAAAGATTTCATCACCATAGCAACAGGCACAGGTGGGTACCAAGGTTATTTTATTTATTTATTTACCGTATTTGCCGGCGATAAGGCCGCAGCGCCGTATAGGCCGCACCCCCGATTTTGACATTAAAAAAAAAAAAAAAATAGGAAAAAAAAAATAAAATTTGGGTCAAAGTCAGGATTTGATCTCATGCGTGCGAATGTTGATTTGACTAAAATCACCGCCTTAAACCTCTCGGCCATCGCGCACTGATGCTAGCTTATGTAGTTTTTTTGTGATGTATACATTGGGCCTCTCTCTTGTGTATTGAAATGGATTCAAAATAGCGACTTCGCGTGCTGGATACTTCGCGGCAGCTCCGTTAAACGGGCCCTTCTTTTACTTTTGCAATGCATCGGCACGAACTTAGATCAAGATCTATCGGCAGATGTTGTTTTTGGAAGTTTATTTTCGTCTTCATGTCAACAATGCAAGATAAAATTGTCGGTAAGATGTGTGGAAATGTGTAGTTATTGTACCGTTCGTAGATCTAGTCCCATACGTGCAAATTCGTGCTGGTTTTGACTTACTTGTGTCTTTTTTTTTTAACTCTTTCGTCGCATAGGCCGCACCCCGACTTTTTGATATTTTCTCTTCCAAAAAATACTGCGGCCTTTACGCCGGCAAATACGGTATTCATTTTTCATGTCTTCTTTAAAAAGCAGGGTAGGTCATTCAGCTAAAAAAAATTGCTTTACAATGGCGCCCTGCATTACTGAAAGTGAGTATTGATAGTGAAAGTGTTTTTTGAAAGATGCTGTTCTCAAAGTCATCTGGAATTGTGTGATCTTGTCATGTATTCAAATGGAAGTTGTGGGGTTGGACTAGTGAAATATATAATGCTGATACAGTAAAAGGATATCATTAACATGTAGTGAAATTACATGTAAATGTATTTAACAAAAGTTTTCAATGATAATAAATGAAAGTATTGGCTTATGCTCCAAATCTTGCATAACAAATTTACTATCATTGTGCTGAATAATAAAAAGTGGTTTTAAAATGTCAATTTTTTTCTTGTCAGGTATTGGTGGAGGTATCGTGTTAGATAAGCGTCTCATCCATGGGACCAACTTCTGTGCCGCTGAGCTCGGCCATATCAAGGTGTCTCTGGACGGCCCAGCCTGCCAGTGTGGAAGCCACGGGTGTGTGGAAGCTTACAGCTCAGGGATGGCCCTCAAGAGAGAAGCCATGAAGCTGCACGAAGGTGGGTTCAGTGCATCAAGTTGCGCTTCTTGCCAATAAAAGCTACATTCATACAGTCAAACCTGTTTACAGTGACCGCCCAAGGGAAACACAAAAAGTGGTCTTTGTAGACAGGTGGTCTTTGTAGACAGGTTCCTTTATTACATGTTTCAATGAGATACCATTTTCAAGGGAAACAAAAAGTGTGCTTGTTGTAGACAGGTGGTCACTAAAGCTGGTTTGACTGTACCAGAGGATGTGCAGGTGCCTACTAAGCACAGTGAAGCCTGTATATAAAGTCATGAGAGACGAGAAATGCAGTCTTTATAGGCTGGTGGTCTTTATAGACAGTTTGTATCAGAAGGGTTTCAACAGAAAATAATTTTCAAGGCAAAAAAAATGTAGTCAAACATGTATTACATTATGGTGAATTGCAAAATAGCAATCAATTCCCAAGTTATCTTTGTGTTGTTATAATAAGAATAATACAAGTGGGTTCTTATATAGTGCTCATGTCTGTTAGACATGGTTCTCCACAATTATCACACCTGGCTTTAGCCTGGCTGCCATTAATTATGGTGCTCTCGCATTTCTAGGAATGAATTCCTGCCAGGCTCCCATTTATATACCTTGCCTGGGTTGATTGTGACAAATGTAGATTCATTTCTTGCCAAAGAACATAATTGCTGCACCAGGACTCCAAACGTGAAACATGTTATTCACAGTCTGGTGACGTATCCACAACACCTCTGGGGGGAGTTTCACAAAACTTGTCATCAGTGACAAATGACAGTTTTTGTTATCAGCTACTGAAATCCCTGCTTCTGATTGGTTATCAACAGATTTGTCACTTTTTTTTATCATTTGTCATTGAAAAAAGGCTCTGTGAAACAGGTCCCTGGAGTTCAAAAATGGGAGTCCATGTGCACCAGGCACTTGTTAGTATGAAGTCCTGGATTAAGCTGATTAATCTTAGCTGTATGAATTCATTGGATAGGCATATAATGTTGTAATGCTCCCAAAGCAATGGTAGAAACAACAATATTTTAATATCTTAATATAAGTGTGATTTTGTGTGAAAATCTATGGAAAATTTGTGTCGTACCAAAATCTAATTGTATCCAACTGGTTACCAATTCTGCCTCTTTCTGATTTTTAATTATAGCCGGTGAGCTTTTCGTGGATGGCATGATCGTAGAGAAGGGCGAGGAGGTTACTGCTAAACATCTCGTACAAGCTGCCAAAGCAGGAAACCAAAAGGCCAAGAAGATCTTAGATACAGGTAAGATAGAAACATAATTATATACATTTTTCAAGGGTGGGAGAGGAGAGAAGGGGGGGGGGGGGCAAAGAAACCCCCAAACTTACTCAATTAAAAGGGAAACACTTTGTATTATGTATACTTCCACCATTGATAATTGAGGATATTGTGTAGCTCACGTTGATGCACTTACAAGAGCAATATAGATCATTGCATGCATGTAAGATTTCTTTACACTTTTTCTCTTTTTAGAAATTTATTTCAAATCATGTTCAGTTTTACTGTGTTGTAATTTTTGCATATTTTTTTATTGTATGATATATCGCAGTTAAGCCATTTAGGTGTGATTACATTTTCTAATAAGCCTCCATAGTACCATGTCAATGAATGTTTTTATATTTATGTTGTTTAATTTATACTGATTTGTTTGTATATCTTCTGATGTGTTTTTAAAGAGATGTGAAATAAAATTGAATTGAATTTCTCCTCTGTACCTTTGTTCTCCAGGTGCTAAAGCTCTTGGGACAGCCATCACATCCCTTCTCCACGTCTTGAACCCCAAGCTGGTCATCCTGTGCGGCGTCCTGTCCAAAGTCTACCTGGAGCCGGTCAGAGATGCGGTCAAGGCCCACAGTCTCCCGTCCGCGGTGTCCGAGGTTGAAATCGTCAGCTCGCAACTGGACGAGCCGGCCCTGCTCGGAGCCGCAAGCCTAGTGTTGGAGTACGCCACCAGGAGAACGTATTGATGTGAAAGAGCCTCGGACAAAATTAGACTCAACGGGTGGTATTCTCAAAAGGGGACTAACTTAAGTCCATTGTTTAATCCACCGACTAATTATGGAATGCCAAGTGTCCATATGAATATGTTTTTGAATAATTTTATCTGTCACTAAACTAAAATAAAATGTAATAACATAATTAATAAACAACAATATAACTATGATATAATTATGTTATCATGGTAATATAGGGACATATCAAATTATTCAAAAATATATTCATATGGACACTTGGCATTCCAAACATAGTCGGTGGATTAAACCATGGACTAAAGTTAGTCTGTTTTCGAGAATACCACCCTACACTTTCAGCTAGCACAAAGACTTACTGGCCAAAAATTAAACCATGGTCTAAATCATGACGTGTGAACCTCCGCCGTGGAGTAAAAGAAATGTACTAAAGCGTACATAAAACTATATATGATTGTATGTGATTTTTGTAATCAATATGCACGACTTGATGTGAGAAAAGTCTTCTTTTCGATTGGTGTAGTTAGTACCAGGAACAGTTTGCCAGAGTGGATGGTATCAGCACCTTCAGTAAATTAAAGGATTAAGGTGAACTTTCTTGGTGAATGCGGGCCATTGTATGTTAGCACATAAATATGATTATTAGGGCCGTCATCAAAATCTATGTTGATGAATGAATAGTGCAGCTATGTTGACATGGATTCCCTCTGTTGAGCGAACACTGTTTTAGCAGTTTTTTTAGGATAAAACCAATATGAGATTCCACATGGAAAATGTACATCGCACCATATTTAGCAACAAATTATAACATAGTTGTTAAGTTTGTAGTTTCAGATCCATTTTCGTAGGAAACTTCATTCTAATTAGGACAGTAGGCTGTTTGAACATGCATTTTTTCCCCCTTGTACTGCACCTGTAATGTCAACCAAACTATGTGGTTACTCATCGCGTATCTCGTTTTTTTATGACTCATTTCTTCCAACACTGCCTTGCATTTTGAGTGAAATTTCATCCTGATAATTTAAAGCTACACCTAGGGCTTAGCTGTAGAGATAATTTTCTGCTTAGCTTTTTCTTGAGCACATTAACAGTAACAATAGATGTATTGTCTTTGTATTGTTTTTTAAAGTTATCTCTAAGCACATGCTTGAATGGCGGGGGTTTTATGTGGTGAACATGTGGATATTTCATAGCTTGGGTGAAAATCTGTAAGGTATATATCGTTATCTTCAGTTTTTTTGAAGTTTTCAGACAAATTTTCTTTTTGATTTTTAAATTCTTTTTAATTCATTCACAAATTTGAAATGTCAGTTTTAATCCCTCCCCCTCCCCCCCCCACCCCCCCCCCCCCTCCCAGTTGAATCCATGTTATCGAGAATGATGTTAATTCATTGCACATACATGACAAGGGCTTGCTTATCCTGCAAAATTGTTACCTGTGTATGGTGCTATCCAGCCGTTATTCGCACACAGATAAACCCTGCCACCATGCATGAGGTTGCTTCCCGGCACCCTGATGTAGCAATGATTCATGAATTTAGAATTTACTTATGTGTTTTTGAATGTGCTTTCTTAACAGACTTTGCTGAGTTCCTATAAGGTACCATGAAGCAAAACTGTCCATTTTGAAATTAATCTGTTTTACTTTTATATAATTGTTTATATATAATTATTTCATTTTTAAATTTTTCATAATTGCAAATATATTTTGATTGAATGCAATATGAAAAAAAGAAAGATAATGAGTACTAGTAAGAACAAATTTTATATGAAAATGTATAAGTGATTGTAAACCCCTTCCTCAGATGTATTCATGAATTTGAGGGAATAGAGGAAAGGGAATTGAAAGGAATTGAGAAGCTTTTGAACGCCAAATAAGGGAAAATATATATTCTCTTATCCTTAATAGACGAGGATTTGCTCTTTAATATTAAAGAAACGTGTAACATTCTGTTTTCTAATGTTAAAAATAGGTTAAATTTTATTAAGCACCTAGTCATTGTCTTGTACTTGATTATGAGAATAATGAAAGGAATTAATTTGCCAAATATTGCCACCATGGACAAATGCAGCTATTGGTTACTACATGACAATATTATGGATGACATAATTGTACGATTGTATTCTCCTTATTTTAGGATTGATTAGGATGATTGATCGTCAATACGTTCCTGCGCCGATTGCTTCAGTCTGTAGACCTGTTTACTATTAATGTACATTATACCTGACTCGCCCTAAAGCTAATGCTATCCCTAACCTAAAACCCTACTGCAACCGTAGCTCCAACCATAAACCAGGTCTCTACACTAACGTTTTGGAAGGGGGTTTGTATCAACTTTTCTGAGTTGGTATACACCCTATGTGAAAATTGTTGTTGTTTTTTTTTTTTTTTTTTGGGGGGGGGGGGGGGGGGGGGTCTGAGTATGATTTTGCGCCCCCATGTACCTTGAGCGCCGGTTGGGGTCAAGCCCTGCATATACCTGTATTGAAGTAAAGCCCAAAGAAATTTTCCTTACTTGCCAGAGCATTCCTCGGATCAACATCAGGGCCAAATGACAATCTTAAATTTATATCATGAAAAAGAAATTATTTGTGTTTAGAGGTAAATGGGGACCGGTAGGAAGGAATTCCTTGAACGCTGTGAGCACCAAAATCGGTAGCCTAGCAGAGCCGGGGTAACATTGGAGCGCTTTGAGCACCTTGCAGGGTGGATATGCGCCCTATATAAATATCCAATATTATTATTATATTCAATGCTGTATAAACAATTCGCCATCTCACGCTGAATTGCCGCCACCCGATACATCATTATCTTTACTTCATATGTTTTCTCATTTATTCATTCCCTACCTCTCAATTGGTAGATTCAGTGTACGGTAATGAGT